>JALIZH010010555.1:0-37509 GCA_030522465.1 Rhipicephalus appendiculatus | reverse complement strand
CTAGCACTGACATAGCGAGTGCGAAGAGAAGTTACGCGTAAGTGAGAGTGACTAAAAAAACATCCCACAACTGGGAGGATAACGTCAGTTTTGCAAAGAGTACCGGTAATGCGTTACATTTTCTGAACATTAGTAACGTTGCCTTTTCGATAAATTTTTGGTAATGTGAAGGCTCATGTTACTAGTCACAAATCGTTCACCCGCTCTTCCTGAAGTGAATACAAGAACGTCGAGTGCGGCCGTCGAGCGCGCATTGATATGCGTCCGTATTTACAAAGCGAAAGAAGCGGCCTTACTATTGCTTCGAAGTGCAGCAGTCACCTAAATTATAGATTATAAAGAACGTTGTATTTATTACATGAGTACGCAAAATACTATAGCGCTGATAATCACCTTTCTTTTCAAGATACATTCTTCTGTGTGCAACTGCGGCTACGTTTCTATGGTTACCGATTCGTGAGCGGACGAGGCTACCGTGAACACCTTCACATATATATATATAGACGTGACTTGTTTTTTGTAAATTGGAGGTTCGAATGAAAATTTTTAAAAAAAATGTGTATGCGCAATAATTTTTTCCGTATAGTGTTGTCAGTGAGGACGAAAAAAAAAAGATAGGTCTCCTAGACAACAAATATACTGTAAGTCTGTTGAAGCTCAGAAAAGCTTTTTTTGCATAGTTATCGTTGATATGGCGTATAGTTCTGCGCTTAATTTCACGAATAAAAAATGGCGTTTTACTGTGTCCCACAAAAGTACAGAAGTCATGAGATGTAACTCTACAGGCATAAACATTACGACTGAAGTCCAGGGCTTTGTCCAACATTTTCTTGTTAAATCATGATGTATGATCAAATTTGTCTGTTTAGGATGGAAGTTATATGTAAAAGATTACCTTTTGAAATTCTGCGGCGAAGGCATACTCCCCAATATTCTTTTGTAGTATCGTATAGGGTAGGATCGCTTTTTTTGTTTGTTTGTTTAGTTGACCTTGCCAGTCACACCCGAAACTGATGTTGGGGTATGCTCAAAACAATGCCTGTATTTGCTTAACTTAGTCGGGATAGTATTCTGTTGGTAATAGAGGTGTTTCCAGACCTAATCGAATTTGTCCTTATCTAGAGGCTCCTTTTTCTTCACGAATTGGAGGTTCTTTCCACCAGCTCCTTTTTTACAAGCTTCTTGGATAATCCTTCTTTCTGTGTATGATCTGTTTCTGGCATCAAATTTGACTTCGCGCTGAAGTCGTCTTGGTTTCTTACTCCACATTTGTTCTTTGGTTTTAACCCTCGCAGGGCTCACAATTCCATTGGCGAGGCGGCGCAGCAGCTCTACGTGCACTGAAGCATTGCAGCGTGGTAGACTTGGCCAGGATGCATGAGGAGCTCGACATCGCCAACCATGCGACGGTCACTACGGCGAGCCCGAAGCTAAAGCTGCCACAGACGCAGCTCGCAGTGGTCACTCGTGGAGTGGGTTCCTGCACCCAGTGAGCGCTACTCGGGACAGCGCGAGGAATTCCGTCCGACCGGTTGCAGTGACATCGAATAAGAAAAAATCCGTCAAGTTGATCACCTCCTGGCATTTGAGCAATGTTTTCTTCAAGATGTCCCGGCTCCCAATGTGACCGGCGGTGTTGAAAACGGGAGGCGCATCTACGGCCAGGCCGTATACAGTTGATTGCGAGTTAGTTATATATTGTTTTAATTCGTGTTGATTCGTTATTTAGCGTTGCGTATTAATTCGTATTAACTCTCAGTAATTCGTCGTAATTTGTTATTTAGCGTTACGTTTTTACTTGTATAAAACACAAATTCGAGTTGTCAAAGAACCTTAGAATCGTGGAATTTTTGCGTATCATAATTCGTATCGGTTTTTGAGTATCGCTAACACGTTCTGGTTGTCAAAGTGCCTGTGAATGAGCAATCGTGTTATCTGTATGACAAGAGACCCCCCTGTAGTCTGACCTTGGAGGACATTTCTCAGTGCAATATTAGTTGTAAGAAATGACTGTATTAAGAAAATGCATTACAAATAATAAACTGCAATGCTTCAGCTATGAACCTATGATTATTCTCTTGTGACGCACGGCAGCAACAGGTACTTGCGCTTCTGACGCATGAGGGAGAAGAGATACTGCTTGGTTTCTGTGGGTGCAGCCCTTCTTGCAGAGCCCCACTGGCTAGAGGTACGTAGCGAAATGGGGCGTCGTTTGTTAAGGTACCTTTGGTGCGAGGATTAGCTCTTCGCTGTTTCAAGGCGCCTGTTGTTCAGTGTAACTGGGGAGGAAGCATCCGGTTGTCCAGTCATCGTGTGAATTCTTCATCGCCAATTGCTATTTCGCATTTCAAAGGACGACACGAGAAATGGAAATGTGCTGTAGTTTTGAAAGAAACACGGGTAACGGTGAGGTGTGGATCGAGCGCGGCAGCCAGCGTCCGAATACGATTAGACCCGCGGAAGTAGCGAGAGATCAAGACCTCGAGGAGCACAACGCACGAGACTGACGTGAAGGAAGCGTCGCGATGAAATCTCGTCCTCCCTGCGTGGAGGGAGCCTAATCAATTCTGCAGGCATTTTGAATAAAGTTGTTCTCTCTCTCTCTCTGCTTTAAAACGTGCAGTAATTTATTGCAGGATAGAGCTGGTGTATTATTTTCGAGCACGAAAGATAGGGAGTTTTCGAATAGAGGCCCCTATCGTTTTGGTGCCCCCCAAAGAAACACTATCGAGGTCACTGCGCATGCGCGAGACCCGTACATGGTATGGGTTTTGCGTTAGGGGACGCTCTTTCTCGATTTTACAAGAGCCCCAAAACTAACCCCAAAAGATTCACATTAAACAAACATGACGGTATCCACTGAAGCACGCCCCTAGGCCAAGACTAGAGCGACCTATAGAATAGGGGGGAGTGTCCAAAGCGCCGCAGACCCAATTCGAAAACTCTTAGCTCCTGCTTCACCCAAAGCGAGCACACGCAAAGGGCTCTGGGGTCCCAAATTTTATTTTTTTTAAAAGTTTCCGTGAAACCAACGAACAAGATCTATGTAATCTTGAAGGATACCTGACTGTTTATTGAAACATAAGAGAAACCGCCCTAAGAAAAACACATACCACGTTTTTTGAGGTACAGAAAGTGTCTCCGTGTTTAATGGGCCACTTGCAACAGACGTAAAAGTTAGCTTCCATCTCTAATTAATGTTCTAATTAAGGTCTAATTAATCTTTTGGCTTCGCCTTAAGGTATTTTCCAAACGAAGGGCCCTCGTTACCAGGCTAACTTTTAGACAAAGCTTTCTAGTGGAAAGCATGGGAAGCGTGTAGGCATATATATTCTCCGTGTACATGGGTTCTCTTCTTTAATGGTTTTTTATAAGTTATAATGGTTTAATGGTTTTTTATTTTGGTCAACACTTGAGAACTGGCTGCTGACCCGAAAATACCCGGATGATACGAAAATTTCTCCAACGACCACAGTGAAACCTCGATGATACGAATCTCACGGGACCACCAGAAATATTCGAATCACCAGAGAGCATGGAAAATTAGCATCCGACAAAAGAAAGGTGGCGTACGTTTTCATTTATTGTTTTTCAGGGCCGCACCAACGTCAGGAAGAACCCTGAACGATTGTCAGTCAAGTTTTCAGATCTCGGCAATCATACCAGCACCCGTTAATACACGCCCGTAAGCTCGTCTTGAATTAATGAACCAAATGCATTGTGACCCGCGACAGCTGTAGCCCCTTTCGAAATTCTAGTATGCATTTTCGCATGACACCGGAGTATTGCGGCTAAAGTTACAAAAGAAGCGCTTTGACGTGATAGATCAAGGCCACGAAATTTCAGAACCACGGTCTTTTGTTATGCTATTGTTATCGTGGAAGTGTTGGGGATGTTTTTTGCGAGATTTACGGCCGTGCGCGCACAACTGCTACCTCAACAATCACACATCTTAACGTTGTGGGGCCTGACTCCTTCGCCAAGACCGCCCTCGACTTCTTTCGGTCCTCGTCCACCTTTCATAGGATGTCCGATGCACGAGGTAGACACGTGTTAACACAGCACGAGAGCAGGCCGCGTCGACGCTTTTGACACAAAAAAAAAAGCATACGACAATGCCCTCTGTAATCTAAACGCAAAGGCACACAAAGGCACATTAGAACCTCAAAGATTCGCGCACACAATCTTGGAGGCCGTGACGCGCCTCTGAAGGTTTATTCTGACCGTACAAAAGTATTTTTCTTACACCGTGCTTCTGACGATTTGCCGGTGCGGCGCGCATGCCCGCGTTTGCGTTCCCGCGCTCGCACGTGTTCGGCGCGTCTTCCGCGACAGCGCCGACAGCACCTCTTCGTACCTGGGCGGTAGCGTACGTTCGTATCAAACGTCGCGGGGTGAAAATCGGTTCACAACAACCGTACTCCATTTTATTGCAGGCCAACGGGCATTGGCCGGGGCGAAAGGAAAATTCGTATCACCCCGAAATGCGTATGAGCTGTGATCGTATATCACCGACGTTTCACTTATATTCACCGGACCTACCGCACTTCCTCCTAAACTCACCAAGGAGCATTTACAACTCCATGTTTCTTTTGTAAAATGTGTTCGTGGTTCTCTGCTCGAGTGATCCTTTCTCACGAAATCTGTATCTCCCACCAGTGGCGTAGCCAGGGGGTGGCATACCGGGCCCTTCCCCCGCCCCCCTCCGAAATTTGTTTTCGCCATGGCATACAGACTGCAAAATGACACCCGACCACATGTCTGCCCGGCTCCCACTCTAAGTCAAGAGGTGAACAGTGAGAACAGAAAACACAAGGAGGACGGTGCACTCCGCAACTGAGTTCAAATCATGACAGTATACTATATACTAGCGCGAGAACACACGGACAAGAAAGAGGACGACACACTGCGCTGATACACTATTGCTCTAACTTCACATGTCATTAAATTAATTGAAATAACATTATACATTAGAATCCTTAAATTCATTACAGATGAGTCAATACTGAGCCCATGTCAGATAGGATTTACACGTGGATACTCCATATGGCATGTACATGTAGATTTAGAGGGACGTATTAAGCTTGCTCGTCACAAGAGGCAATATTCAGCATTAGTAACTCTTGATTTGGCTAAGGCATATGACAGTGTCGAACATGTCATCCTCCTCAATGCCTTAAAAAACTAACTTCCCGCAATATATTATTAATTGGGTATATGAGTTTCTAAAGTATAGGAAATTTTACTGTTCCCAGCGTGGATTATCATCCTGGAAATATGATCGGTCCAGAGGGGTCCCTCAAGGTTCCGTTCTCTCCCCTGTTTTATTTAATGTTCTATTAAGCGCAATCCCATTGCACAATAACGTCAAAGTGTATGTATATGCAGACGATATTGCGTTCTTCGCTTCGGCATCTAATATTCACTCATTGTATGCGGTATTACAAGCGTATTTAGGTACTTTAGAAACATGGTTTGAACATATTCGAATGACTTTGAACGTCAGCGAAAATTCTGGGATTGTTTTCCCTTTGAATTCTCTAGTTAGCATTTCTCTTCAGTATCGTCAAGAAATAATTCCCCAAAATGACAGTATTAAATATTTAGGCGTAATTTATGATGAAAAACTCAGTAGGCGCAAACACATTGAGCATGTGAAAAGTAAGGCGACACGCGCTGTTGGGATGTTACGTGAACTAGGTCAACACCCCTATGGGCTACGTAGAGGTAATCTACTGATGATTTATCGTATGATAAATCATCATCCAAAGCAAAAATAGAATTTGACGGTATATTCCCACCTAATGCAAAACCTTTACCTTCTAGATATTTAATAGGCTTATTAGAAGATCATTTACTACAATTGGGAATACATAATGTAACAGCCACTGATGCATTCATGTGCGAAGAGAAAGCGGGCGTGGGCATTTTCTCTGTGGCTTTATCATGGACATACTCCTTGCGTCTTCCGGATTTACACCCATATTCGAAGCAGAGCTCATAGCAATTATATTAGCCCTTAGAAAACTTTCAGTAACTGATTCGGAAGTAGTTATAGTGACCGATTCACTGACAGCATGTACATCTCTCTCTTCACCTTCTTCTTCCGAGTCTTCTCTACTGAATGATTTCACATCGTTAATCCCCCCAAAATTTGCGTACCGTGCGGTTAGTATGGGTACCAGGCCATCGTGGAATGATTTTAAACGAGATGGCTGATACACTGGCGCGGTGGTCCCTAGGTGGTCCAGTAATGTCGATTGTGCCTGACACAGCTTTTATATTAGGGAGTCTAGATAACGAAAGTATTCGCTACTTGAAGATGCCAGGCATATGAAATTACCCGTCCCGGAATATGGCCATCTCTCTTTGACCTGGAATAACAAATGATGCCCCACTCGAAAACTGGAAGTGGCTATTACAAAATTTCGATGCCGTATACCCCTATGAATTTCTCTTTATACATTTCTGGTCTGGTGCTATTTCACATGTGCAATTACTGCCAAGAGCCACAAAACATTGATCATTTTTTGCTTACGTGCCGTCGTTTTACTCGCCATAGAAAAAAGCATTTCGAAAAGTTATTCGGAAACTTAAAAATTACTATGAATCCTCAAAATCTTCTTTCCCTTGGGGCGTCTTCTCTGGGATTCAGCAACAGGAACGTCTGCTTAGCCATATGCGAATTTCTTGTTGACACAAAAAAGAATTCCCTGTTAACATTATTCCCCATCAATTCTGCGTACTTCAAAATTCCTTTCATTAGTTCATTGGTTTCCATATTATTGTATTATTCTATATAGACCGGTCATTCTTAAAATTTTTCTTTATTCCTGTGGTGATCGATTTCTTTCATATCCCTTTTCAAAATTAAATATTTCCCCTTATATTAACCGCCAGCTTCATGGCCAATCCCACTAAGTGGGTAGGCGCCAAGTATCTAGGAACAAGCAAGCAAGCACTGCGCTAGTAGTATACTGTCATGAATTTCCAACACGCCCAAGCCGCTACCCTCAGTTCAAATCACCCGCCGCTCCATCACATAAAACCACCCGCCAATCACTTAAAAGTAAAGGCGTGCGTGAGAGACCACACTTACCACGAAAGAAAAAAAAATAAGAAAGAATAATAAGCTTGTTCCGTGCTTGTATAATTATAATATTTGTTGATATTATGTGTGGTTATCATTGCTATCAATCGTTGACTGGGGATATGTTCAAATGACGTGCTGTACGTGAGCCAATCACTTCAAACCAAAACCACGTGTGCGGAACCTACGTTCAGCACGAAAAAGAAAAAAAATGTCAGCGGTGCCGCGAAAAGTTTGTCCCGCGCTTGTGTATTTGCGGTGTTTTTCCGATATTATGCGTGGTTATCATCGTTGTTAGTTGTCGACTGGAGATCTATCGCGTGCCGGTTGGAACGGGTGGTCAAAGGTGTGCCCAGGTTTTGTGTTGGTGTTCTGTGGTGTGTCGTAGTAGCCTCAACGGACTCGTAGCTTTGTGTGCGCGCTCAGTGCTGCGTGATCAGCGTGCTTTCGACGTTTCTTGATTACGCACGTTTATGGCGTGATTCACTCGAATGCACCGACTGTAACAGTCCACGGTCCAGTGCCTTGTCGGACGACGACGGCGATTGTAAAGCACAAGCGTGCGCCTCAGCGGATACGTAGGTGAGTTCAAGCAAGTTGCCAAATTACGTAACTTTCCGATCTTATTGCGTGACGACATTTATTGAAGTAAGGCAGGCCCAGGTGGCGTGTTCAGACAGCAGCGATGATGTGCAGGAAAAGGTGTCTGATGGGCAAGTATGAATTGTGCTACAGGTAGTATATTTCCTTTTCTATGATGTTTGTTTTACACTTCTAGGGAGTGGTTTGCTGTGTGTTTGTCATTCAAGAGTATGAAGTTCGGGCGTGTCTTCAAGAGTATGAAGCGCTCGTCTTCGTCCTTTCTCTTGTCCCGTGTGAAATTTATGTGCTACGTGATCAGTTGTCATTCAAGCCTTGTGTTCATCATGCTCCGCTTGTGTTCATCTTGCTCCGCTGTGTTATTCGCGAGATCACGCCCGCCGCGGTGGTGTAGCGCTTATGGTGCTCGGCTGTTGGCGTGAATGTCGCGAGTTCGATCTCGGCCACGGCAGTCGCGCTTCTATGAAGGGGAAATGCTAGAGGCCCGTGTACTGTACGATGTCGGCGCACGTTAAAGAACACCAGGTGGTGTAAATTTACGGAGCCCTCCACTACGGCGTGCCTGGTATCGTAGTACTGGTACGTAAAAACCCAAATATTAAATGCGAAGCATTTCTTAACGAACTTCAGTGACTTTGAGCGCATCTATCTAGCTGCCTACGACTATGTAGGCGGCTAGATAGATAGATGCGATTTATACCAAAATTGGTTTCTCGTAACATGACTGTATGATGAACGTAAATGACTGGTCATACCATGAAAATCATGACTTGCTTGTCATGAACGGCATGGTTTACAGGGCGTGGTGCTCTAGCGGCCGTTTCGTCAACGTATCTACCAAAATTAGTATGACAAGACATTTCTGCATGACTAACATAAATGAGAGGTAGTAATAATAAAATCATGACTTGTATGTCATGTACAGCATGACATATATGACATGGTCATGGTGCATTTATGGCTGTTTTGCCGGCTTGACGTGTACCAAACTTGATATTGGATGATGTGACTGTAGAACTAACATTATTTACAGGGGATAACATGACAATCATGACATGCATTTCATGTACAGAATGATTTTTCCTGACATCCTCATGATGCGCTTACGCCTGGTGCGCTAGCTTGATATACAACAAAATTGCTATGGCACAACATGACTGTATAACGAACATAAATGACAGATGGTAAACTGAAAATCATTACATCCATTTCATGTACAACATGATTTACATGCCACGCTCATGGTGTGCTCACGCTGTTTCGCCGGCTTTATGTACAGCAAAATTGGCATTGCGTGACATGACTGCATGATCAACTTAAATGACAAGTGGTGATATCAAATAATGACATTGATGTCATGTAAAGCATCACTTGCATGACACGCTCATGGGGTGCTCGTGGCCAGTTCGCTGGCTTGATATACACGGAATTTGGTATTGCGTTACGTGACTCTATGAGGAACACGAATGACAGATGGTAAAACGAAAGTCATGATTTCCATGTCATGTACAACATGATTTAGATGCCATGATCATGGTGCGCTCACGGCCGTGTCACAGACTTGATATGCACCAAAATCAGTATTGTGTGACGGGACTGTGTGACAAACTTAGATGACAGGTGGTAGCATGAAAATCGTGACATGTATGACATTTATGACATGAATGAGATGTCACACTCACGGTGCGCTCGCGGCCAGTTTGATATACACCTTTTGTTATAGCTTGATATACATCAAAACTGGTATTGTGTGACATTACTGTATGACGAACATAAATGACAGCTCCTAACATGTAAATCATGACGTGCATGTTATGTACAGCATAATTTACTCCTTGCTGGCTGCTTCGCATTACATAGATTCCCACAATGCTTGGGATCTGCTGGTTTGTTATCATCACGAGATCATCGCGTGAAGCAATTGTGCAATGGCCTGTCGCCCTTTAAAAAATATGCGCCTGCTTTTTAATTTACTGGTTGCCCCGTACATTTTCTGTGAGGAAAGTGCAACGGTATTAATGAACTAACATGAAATTTAACTGTTAAGCAGTAGACGGAGACACAGATAGACACAAAACGCTTGTCGAGCTGCCCATAAGCATATGTATCCCTGGTTGCGTCGCCGTCTATACCGTGCTGCACTCGTTTTAGCCATGATAAATAGCATAATTGTTTTATGGTGAGGCTTTCAGCCTGGCTGTGCAAGGTGGGGGGCGCCTAGCACTTCGTTCAGGGGTCTCAAACTCACTTCAGCTGATGGGGTGCTGTCGCCAAATTTAGTCTCCTGGAAATTCAGCGACAGTGGAAAAAATGGGAGCAGAAAGGAGGGGGTGGTGGTAAAAAAATGTTGGTTAACGTTGCCATTTCAAAGAAGGCCTTTTCCATATATCATATTGTTGACTATGGAACGTGTTTATTTACTAAATGGCCCACCAACCCAACTGCTAAGTAGCACGCCTACTGGCCAAACATCCTGAGTGACCCGCCTGTGTCTCTGCGCAGCTTGACGCTGCCTACCACACGTCAGCCTCAGCCACGATCTCTACTGTCCTGGCCACGGCTTTCATCTCCACCACGGGGAAACTAGCCGATGCGGCTGACGGAGGTGAGGTCGCTGAACATACCGCTTTTCACAAAAGTATACCCCGCACCGCCACCACAATTGTGGCAGTGGAACACATTTATTTACAGAATGTAGAATTAATGCAGAGGTACAGCTTAGAGCTAACAGCAGTTCACCGAGCCGCTCACGAGCAAGTGCAGTTCGGTTCGCATCCTCTTCACCTACTCAGTAGCACTGACAGCTGGGCGAGTTGGTACGGATGCATGAATCTTAAACGGCGCGACAACTCAGACGAACTCGTGTGTTTATATCGTATTTTTTCGTCTGAGTTGTCGCGCCGTTTAAGATTCATGCATCTTCACCTACTCTCCGACAGCATGTTTCACTATGTTTGTCATTTCTGTAAGAGATTTGATGTCCGATATAGAGAAACATATAGACACTGATATAAAGATAATTTTACGCAAGACACATGGGACAATGCCACCAGGGGCTGTTAAATGAATAAAAAAAATTTGTATATGGCAACATGAATTAACTAGGTCATGTGACCTCGAATGCACTAACCAAACTGTTCTCATGCGCATGCATTGTACTGTAGCACTGTTTGTTTAGTTAAAGATACAAAAGAACAAAATTAACAGCCCAATATGGAGGCACCGAAACGCATCAGTAATATAGCCTATAGCAGGGGTCTCAAACTCACATCAGCCAGCGGGCCGCAGTCATGCAATTTAGTCCTGCAAGGGCCTGGGCAGTGAAAGAAGTAGGAGCGGGGGGGAGGGGGGGGAGTGCACAAATTGTCAGAAAACGTTACCATTTCAAAGAAAACCTTTCGAATATTTTTTATACAGGTCATTTTTGAAGATTTGGTGCCACGATTCCAGCGACATGTCGATACTGATCTCCAAAATGACTCAAATATGGACGCCGATCGTGAAATATAATTTTTGTTTCACGGTTATGTTTCAAAACGAGATGAGCACATCAGGTGCCTCACGGAGACAATGCCTTAAACCACTGATGCCTGCGCAGCCCCCGTAAATAAATAAAAAAGAAAGCGGGGGGGCGAAGACAGTCATGTGCGGGCCGCGGGCCGCAACCGAAAGCCTCGCGGGCCGCATACGGCCCGCGGGCAGCGTGTTTGAGACCCCTGGCCTATAGAATGACCGAAATTAAAGCGCTGATAATGAAGTATCGTTTTTATTTTAAGGTTATGTTTTAGCTAGGGTGACTGCGTGGGGCACCGTGCGAAAGAACGCTTCGTCTAGTCTTGCTGTGTATGTTTAGACCACGAAAATATTTATTAATTTAATAAATAAATGAAAGAAAACATGGTGCGAGGACAGTCGTATGAAAGCTGGGTTGCTGGCTAGATACACGGGCTGTGTTTAAGACCTTTGATTTAGTTGGACAGGAATCTTAAGGGAAGAGAATACATTTGAGTGAATCATTTAGTG
This sequence comes from Rhipicephalus appendiculatus, assembly GCA_030522465.1. NCBI lineage: Eukaryota > Metazoa > Arthropoda > Arachnida > Ixodida > Ixodidae > Rhipicephalus > Rhipicephalus appendiculatus. Next base: position 25,796 of record JALIZH010010555.1, on the reverse strand, counting down.
TGCCAGTAGTAGAGCATGTATATATATATATTATCATTGACAGACGTGTGTACGTGTCAGTCCAGTTAAGTTTATTAAGCTACTGCATGCTCGGCTTGATGCTGTATTTGCCTGGGAAAAAATGGTGTCAATTGTTAGCCCTGCCATTACATATCTTTGATGAACCAAGCACGTTCTCTCAAATATCAATTCTTTAAAAGTGAAGTAGCACCATTGCTGAATCATATATGTATATGATATTCTTACCATAATATATATATATATATATATATATATATATATATATATATATATATATATATATATATATATATATATATATATATATATATATGTATGTATATATATATGATATTCTTATCATAAATGGTTCAGGCTGAGCAGTTGTATTAGTAACATTACTTCATTGTTTGGTACTGTAGTTTTCACTTTGATTTGTGCTTTGCTAAAGAAGCATGCAGCCAAAAGTTGGGTCTTATTTGCAGTATTCACAACGAAGATGTATCATTCAAGGAGAGTGGGGATAGTGCTGCATTAGTTAAACAGTTATTAATTGGAAAATGTCATTTCTGATATGTCTACATGTTTTCTGGTCACAGAATTCTGGAGAGTGCGGTTACTGATTTTGTGGCGTGCCAAGCACTATGAAAATAAAGAGACGAAACAAGGGGAATGAATTAAGGGCTCGTTTTCCTTGTTATACACAACCTACTAAAGCAAACTGTCAATCAAGGCAAGGAAGGCATAGGGGCGAATATTTCAGTGTTTAATTGTAGTGTGGTAATTAGGACAAATTCAAAGGAATTAGAGTCAACGAAAGAGACACTTGCTGCTGCCAGGGACTGGATCTGCAACCTTTGTATAGTGCATCTGATGCTCCACCAGTGGGGCTATGACAGCAGTAGTTGTCCTATCCATGCCATTGAGAACCTCATGTGTGTAATCCCAGCAGTGCATGCCAGTGCCACTTGTGGCCATTGGCAGCGTGCCAATGAACCCTCGTAACCATCTGAAGCCATCAAGTCTGCCATGACAAGACCCTAGCTATGAAAGGACGAAATAAGGGAGGTGAATTAAGGGCTCATTGAATTGAACAGGCACTTGTAGTGAAGAGGACGAAGCCTGCATATGAATTTTGTGCAAGAAGGTTGATTTTTTGAAGAGTTTAAAACTGGGCATGTTGGCAAAACACCCAAGATTTAAAACCATGCAAAAGAGCAGCAGAGGTGACAAAAAATAACACATTGCTCAATCTTTCTTGTACCCTCTGGTGTTCTTACACTTCTACTAAATCTTGAGCTATCTTGAAATCTTCACATTCATGATGAAATACAATAAGGGTTTCACGTTACCATCCACTGTGCACATAGACCACACTTTGGTTTATTTAATAATGTGATGACAGTGCTGATTGAGTTTTCTGTGCAAATTACTTATTTGGCAAGCTGCGGTTTTGATCCTTTTTTTTAGTACCCAAGTGTGAGAAAGCTTGACATAAAATCCTTAACTGCATTTGTCTGCAAAATTGATTACTCCACTCTTAGCTGCTCTTAAAATGCCCTTGACCAGGTGACTTAACGAATTTTAGTTAGACACTGGAAGTTGTTGCGTGCCCAATAAAGAGCATTATGCCACAAGAATTTTTCTAATCGGTCCATTAGAAGCTGAGAAAACCAATGTTTTGAGGCGGCGCGAAACCATGATGTGAGAAGGCGAGCTTGAAACCCTCGCCGCTCGCCCCGTGTAGCCTTCGCAATCCAAATCCCTTCCCTGCCCTCTTCGGCACGCGAGCGGGAGGATCACATGACGCATACACATGAACACGTCATGCGCACACAATGTCACGAGCTCGTGACGTGCCCGAACCAGCCCGAGCCCTCGAAACGCGAGCGGTGTTGTGGCGGCGTTCTCTGCGCTTCATCTGCAAGCTATGCCAAATGCCGATCACTGGTCTTTCAACCTATTACTGAGCATGAAAGCTGCGACAGTTGTAGACGCGAGACTAGCGGTGTGCCTCATGAACATTTAGTTAGATGTGGGAGGATAAATGAGCCTAATGAGCACTGGAACGCGGTAGAAAATTAGTTTCGTTGTAAGAGGTGGCATCTGCAGAATGCGTAAAGCACGAGAACACGAACGCATGCGAAACGGAGGTACATTAGTCTCGCATCTTGCTGCGATTCACAGTAAAAATTAAAAAAGAAACGAACCAATTCCGTTTGTGGGTTTTATAATTGCTCTCAAGTTTTAGTCATCTATTCAAGCAACAAATTACACAAGCTACACGTCGTGTCAAATAATTATTGCAGTGTCATGTGCTACTGTTGACGACGTCAGAGCACAGTCGTCTACGTAGAGGAGCGACGTCAGAGCACAGTCGTCTACGTAGAGCCATTCCATCATGAACATCATCCCCTCATTCTCTAGGCGCGAGCACGCGAGAGGAAGGGCAAGCAGCGTTCAGCTTGAAATTTGACCCATTTCCACGGCACGTAGCGTTGGCAAATTTTGGCAGACGTGATCGTGAACACTCAGTGTATGAATTGCGCTCGTCAGCTCAAAATTGACAAACCTGGTGAGGGGCCCTTTAATGCATCCTGAGCACATCATTCAAGGTCAAATTTTGGTATATCAACATAGATCTGTGTTTAACTATCACGTTTCATATGTACTACTTCTGTACTGTAAGGCCTCTCTTGTGCAGAAGTTCATGGAATGTTTTTGATGCATGTACCCAGCGTAGACGACTGACTGTTCAAAGGACTGAAGCAATGGACAGCTTGCTGTGAAAGATGGGAGCATTCTTCCATAGGTCTGGACAAGTCCATATTAAGTGGTAGGTATTTGTTTCAATGTCTACAAATGGCAGTTCAGATATTTTTGACCAATTGTGAAATGAAGTTGAGAAGAGTAGCTTGGGCTTGTTGGTACATGTGAGTAAAATAGTGCACACTTAGACAATGACAGAGTAAACATCATGACACAAGCACTATCAACAAATGTTTATTTGAAACAGCAGATAAATATGTGAGGTGAGTGCTCGTGTCACACCGGCATCATTGCAAACAATCTGAAATCGGCACTAAGGAATGTAAGTTGCTTTTCAGACAAACTAAGAGAAGGCGTGTTAACACACCCAATGCCTAACCTCTCAATCATTTCGGCTCCTATTGTCTCAAGGTCTGCACTTTCTTTGCTCTTCAGAATCACGTCAACTTCATCAAATTCAGGCTGACATCCTCACGTGCTACAGTGCATAGCTAGAAGACCCTAGTTTGCAACAGTCTTCTCTCATCTTGTGGAGTGGCCAATGTAGAACATTTCACAACGCAGTGGGATCCAATACTAGCATGATCAATACATCCCACAAACGTAGATCTATGTTTCTTTGAGCAGGCCTCCAGCCTCTTCTTCCCAGGCACACTCCTATTGCAGAGGCTGAAAAATTTTTGAGGGGCACTAAACAAAACAGGTACGTCAACGTGACCAGCAATTTGTTTCAGATTATGCATGTAAGGCGCTACAACAATGCGCTCGATAGTGTGGGCTAATAATTTGTGAAGTAAACTTTCTACCACTGCTACCTGTAGATTACTCAGATAACCAGCTTCCAGCAAGTGGCATGTTCTTTGGCGCAAAGACACACAAATCTGAATGCCGTCTGTACATTATCATTTATGAGAAAGCAGCATAGCAAAAATCAGTTTCTAGCTTGCAAGAAAAAACTAAATCTGCTGGAGGGTAATAGTCCTTTTCAAGTGAAAGATTCTACCCAGGTTTTGATTCCGTCCGCACTTATTCTAGATGAAATTTAATTGCATTTTCCGTTGATGGTGAGGTTCGACATTATTCTTCACCCAACTAGAGTCGCATAAAATGCATTGAAGAACCTGTTGACAAGTGCCGTTCTGCACCCTTCCAGAATGTTGCTGGCATTCCAGTTGGCAGTTTTCAACTACTAGGTCAGTGGTTCTCAAATGGGAGTCTGCAAAACCCATCCTCGAAAACAGAAACTAACGCGGTTTTTGCAGGCACATGATGCCCCGTGACAGCGGCCCCTTTTGAGTTTTGGTATGTTTTACTGCATAGCATTATTTAATTGTGGCAGAGCTGATTTACATCTCTTGTTTGTGAGATGGTTGTAAATCTTTGGTTGCAGTTTTCTATGACATATGCATGCAAGCATGCTTTTTCCAGGCTTGCATAATGGAGAAGCAAACATGGTTGAATGTGGCTGCAGACCACACAAATTATTGACAAGCAGTTGAGATTAAATAGGTGAGGCACTTTAGTTTGACCATTCTTTGCCAGGGAGAAAGAAAAGGCACCTATTCCACACTGCATGCTGTGTTAATTTAGGACCCCTCGCCTTACTCTCACTGCAAGGGCTCCAACTTTTACCAGCCCACAAAGTCACCAAAATCCATGACTGAGAACCTCTGTACTAGGCTTTTATCTAAGGTTTATGTTCATTGAATGGAACGCTATTCCACGCTTGCAGAAGCAAGGCATATGTATTGGTTTTTCCATTGCTCCTGTTCATTGTGATTTATTCTTAGACAAACTTGAGAGTGGACAGTCTTACTCATACAGTAAAACCCCGTTAATTCGGACTTCACGGGACCGGAGAAAATGTCGGAATTAACCGAGGGTACGAATTATCGCGAGTACGTTCAAAACACTTGAAAAATGTATCCTACACCATCAGACATTTACCGTATATACTCGCTAATGAACGCACTTTTTTTCCCGAAAAATTGAAGCAAAGTTGGGGGGTGTGTTTATTTTGCGGGGTAAATTTTACGAAAACGTTTTCGGGATGAGCAAAAAATGCGGTAATGCAAAAAAAAAAAGTTAGGTATCTTAACCTTTCGCAATTAACCTACGCGTACACTGCTTGGAAACAGCTTCTTTAACTTCACTCATCTTCGGTGGTTGATGGCGCGATCTTCAGCAAGCTGTCCCCGCGCACTCCATAAAAGCGTTTCGCGGCTTTCTTTTTTCGCGATCTTTTGTTTAATCGTGACAGTGGTATATCTGCTGTGATCTCGAGGGGCGGCCGGAAGCGTACGCTGCAACGCACCGACGCATTTTGCGAACTCCGTGACTCCGTGGCAAACTCGCACGACGACGACGTCGACATTGCAGCAAGCTACCACCATTGCAGCAAGCTAGTACCACCCAGCATCAAAACAAACCGTCGATTACAAGATTAACGACAAAATAAGGCCGCTGCCTCGCTCTCCGCGTGAGATGAGACTGTAAAAGATGAGACTGTCTTGCGTTCCTTGAAGTACGCGCGGATAACAAGCATGAAGAGCGAATTGCAACCGAAGCGAGGATCGGGGGTGCCACCATGTTACGGGAATCGTCACGCTCTTTTCTGGGCGACAAGCGAATTTTTCTGGGTTTCCAGAAAACTGCGACATGCCTGCGACATGCCTGCGATGGCGACGGATGGCTCTTCGCGACAGAAAATCTTGTTGCGTCGCCAGCCTCGCTCGAAAATCGCGTGCATGAGTTGGGCCTCAAAGTTTCGTATTTGCAGGAGGCGACCGTTGGTTGACGCGGGCAGTTTTGTGACCTTCGCTCGCTGTGTGCTTGTGAGCCGCGATGTCTCTACAATCGCACCGCTCGAGAATCCCGCTGTGGCGCACGGATAATTCAAAGGCAGGGGACGTGCCGCGCACAGACAGAAAGAAAATCAAAGAACTGCGCGCGGCAGCTGGCGAAGGGGGGGGGGGGGGGCGAAACGAGGGGGGGTCGGCGTAATGAAAAACGGAAAAGATCAATGGGCAAGCAGGCGCCACTTTTCGGTTCGCGGGACTGCAGCGGATGAATGTTGGGGGTGCGTTTATTACGCGGGAGAAAAAAAATCCAAATTTTGCCGACTGAAGTTGGGGGGTGCGTTAATTATGCGAGTGCGTCATTACGCGAGTAAATACGGTATTTCTTAAAAAAGTCGGTGATCGCGGTTTGCTTCGCGGAGACAATGTGCGAGGAAGTCACAATTTTGCGGAGTTCCTGCAGGTGACTTAGTCCGCGCACACTGTCCGAGGAAACCATGCAAATGTCCTCCAAAACGGCCTACGCATGCGCAGCTTCCGTCATTGTGCGGCGTGGACGCTCGTCTGCATCACTTGGATCCTCGTCAGCCGATGCCCCTTCGCCATCCAAGACTTCGGCGACGATATCACTGTCGGTCACTGTGCCGGCAACGGCAACATCATTGTCTATGGCGAATTAATCGCCCAGGGGCACATCAGCTGGCATGATGTTTACGTAGCGCCCGTCTTGCTCTTCGCCGCTTTCATCATCGGCCACCACACCCGGGTCGGCAGCGTCGTGCACGAAGCCGCTATGCCTAAAGCAGTTGGCGACTACTTCAGGCGGTGTGTTGTTCCACACGTACGTGAGCATGTGGATTGCGCTGAGGAGGCTTACGTCGCATTGCCTGCCGGCCTCCATGCAGAGAAACATCCGCTCGAGTACCTGCCGGCGAGAGTGGCTTTTCACAAAACTGTATGATTCCCTGGTCCATCGGCTGCGGGGAAGCCGTTGTGTTCGATGGCAAAAATAGAAGCTCAGTGTTTTCGAGCCCGGAAACCTTCGTGTGCGCACTACAGTTGTCCAGTACGAACAGAACCTTCCGAGCCTTGGCCGCAAAGCGGCGGTCGAGCTGACGCAGCCAGGCCTGAGAGATTTCAGCAGTCATCCAAGCCTTTCTGTTAAAGCGGTAGTCGACAGGCAGCTGCTTAATATTCTTAAAACATCTTGGCTTCGCAGCCTTTCCTATCGCCAGTAGCAGCAGCCGCTCGGTGCCGGTCATGTTTGCAGCCTGAAGTACCATCACCCGTTCTTTACTCCGTTTCCCCCCGACGCACGGGTCCCCCCTTAAACGCGATGGTCTTGTCAGGCAGAGCCTTATAAAACAGCGCTGTCTCATCAGCGTTTAATATGTTGCACGGCTCGTACGTAGAGAGGTGTGCGGATAGTCCAGACCGCCAGTCCTGCACAACACTCTCGTCAACGGCACCTCTTTCACCGCACACGTTGCGGAACACCAGCCGTGTCGCTTCTTGAAGCGGTCGAACCACCCTTCCGACGCATTGAAAGAATCAATGTTCATGGTCAGGGCGAACCTTCTCTGCTTGTGCGCAGATAAGGGGGGCCGCTCAAAGGCAAACGCGCATCGCGCGAAACAGCAATCCAGCGCAACAACGCTTCTTCCAGTTCGTTGCCGTTCTAAGCCTCTTCCTCTTCTCGCCGAACATGTCGCCGTCATGCGCTTGCATAACCTGTTCTTCGTTCTTCACGTAACTGCTCAGCGTGCTTTTCTTGACGTTGAACTTCTTCATCACTTCTTTTCGTGATGCTCCCGCTTGCAACGCCTTCAATATTTTCACCTTCACAGCCAAATCCTTTGCCTCGCACTTCGCCCTCTTCGCCGCGCGGCTTGGGCGGCTGAGGCCGCAGGAGACGCGGGGGAAGCCATCCCGGCGTCGCTTGCGCGGTGGTGACGCGCGCGCGCACGAAGTAGACAACGAACAAAATAAAAAGCGCGGTGATAACAATGAAATAAAAAAAAACCCCCCGCAATCTTCTCAAAACAAGCAAGCAATAATGCTGCGGGTGGCACTGACCCCGCACATCGATAAATAAATCATTTAAAAGCAAAAGCACGCCACAGAAGAATAATCCGACTCAACCGTCGCGCAAACGTGTTGGACGCACAAGAAAAAAGAAAAGGCAAATCCGTCGTTTGCCCTGACTTTGCCCGGTTTGCCAGTTGCTGATGACAGTAGCGATGCGCCTTTCATTTCGTTGAAAACCCGCGCCATGCTTTTTTTTTTTTTGTGCCTCCGAGATGCAGAGCTCATTCCTACTTCGTTTTAAAATCTCGGAGGCCACGATCCGATCTCGGAAGTTGTTTAGGTGCGCGGTCGATTTCGGATCCGAAGCGCGGCCGCGGCGGAATCCGCCGCTGCTTCCCCGTCGTGACCCGACCAACCCGACCTCGGTCGGGAAGTTCGAATTAACCGAAGCGCGCTCGAATCTGTCCGAATTAATGAGAGTTTTCAATCATAGAACAATGCACATTTTGGACGGGACCAGACGCCGCGGCCGAATTAACCAAAATTCTGAATTAACGGGGGTCGAATTAACGAGATTTTACTGTACTACCATTTTAAAGGCCATCATATCCCCTTCAGGCGCACATTATGATGCACTGTCCAGAAATGTCTGAATTCGGCACAACATAATTCTAAGGCACTCGTTATTACATTCCAATAAAGAAATTTCAGAAATATGTTGTTTATTGCGAGTTTCGCTAATTAATGCTAATTAGCGTATAAATAAATATTTAATTATTGTGCAGTCAGTCATGTCTGGATTTTTTACGCAAAAATAAGGTAATCTTAAGCTGAAAATGCACATGCAGTTCGTTTTTGGCTATGCTCATTTTGAGAAAAGAAAAATAATACTTATGGAGGTGGTCCTGGAACGCGGCCACGTCCAGTGACCCGTCATACATCGCAGTGCCTTCGTCAAAGTGATCGGCTGCAGTCGTATGCAGCACATTCGGGTCAACTCAATACGTGTTGACTATGCAGAAGGTTCAATTATTCCTTTGCACAATGTATCTTGCCCTTTCTTACCCACTAGTCCAAGGAACAGGTAAAAACAAGTGGCGTCCACATATGTGGACACTGCGCCTGAAGGGGATATTCGTGGTTGCCTTTCTGTTTTTCATTAACAATGACTCGAACTCTCTTAAGATGAGTGCTTGTACATTTTTATACTACGCGAGTGCACGAAGTTTCTAGATTTAACATTTGAGCTTCGTGTTGAGGGAAAATTAAAAATTCTGGAGATAGTGTTTCATTGTAGCCGTCACCACACTTGCCTTGTGTTATTAACCTTCAGCGAACAATCCTTTGATGCTGTTCTTTTCGTCGCATTCCAAGCTGGTGGACAGGAGCATTGCTAACATGACCTTCCGTAATGCTATGTTGAAAATGCGTATGCATTTGACTGTTCAGGCCTTCAGAATAAGGCAACTTGATTGCTGGAAGCTAGTTATTTAGTAATCTACAGGTAACAGTGGCAAGAAGTTCACTTCACAAATCATCCTATCAGTGCGCCCACACTGTCAAGCGCACTGACAGGAGAGGTAATGTTGTTGTGGCTTACATACACGAGATTGCTCTTAATCTCATGAAGATTGCTGGTTGTATCCCACTTTTTCTATGTTTCGTTCATTCGAAAACCCGCTTAATTCGAAGATTTCTCACAGTCCCAGTGACATTGAATTAACGAGGTTTCACTTTAGATCTAAGTTCGTTTCATGTGCTGACCATTCAGCTTATCTGATCTCGCTGAGTTGTAGAATGTTCTACAGTAGCCACTCTACTAGGTGCCTTAATGGTCATTTGAGAGAGCATCGTGGCAATGAAGAAAAACACAGACGGTCCTCCATACAATTTGGCTTGTGTGAATGTCAGCATGAATTTGATGAATTGTACGTGATTGTTAAAAATGAAAAAAAAGTTATTCCTGGGGTAACTGAAGCGGAAATGATTGAGTGGTTGGGCGCATGGTGTGTTAGTACACCTGTTAGTTTGCCCGAAAAGCAACTTGCATTCCTTTGTGCTGATTTCAGATGGTGTATAGTCATGCCTCTGTGACATGCACACTCGAGTACCTCACCCATTTCTGTACATACGTCTTTGTCTGCTGTTTCAAATAAAGATTTGTTATAGTTAGCACTGGTGCCGTGTTGCTTTCTCCATCCATGTCAAAATGTGTGCCATTTTGCTCACCCAGCTGACAAACTTATTGCATCTATTTAGTGAGGAACTCCAAGACTGGAAACAGTGTGTAATAGCAAGTGCTTGTCATATTGTTCAAACACACAATGTTGCAACTTGCCTGCAGCATAGTCTGCACCTTGACAGCTCTTGCAAACAGTTGCGAAGTTGGACACACTTCACCTCGTTGTTCTGGGTCACAGAGAATGTGGCCAGTTGGACCAGTGTGATGTCATGTGTACCCAAAAGAAATGTCTTCTGAATGATGCACACCATTTACACACTTGGTCTCAAATAAATAACCAAGGCTATTACGCTTTAATACAGCCTCTACAATAGAAATCTCGCACTTTTTGTATGTCGCATGCTTTGTGCCGCTTACAAGTTGTCCCACTGGTCACTTGAACTGATCATGTCGCCTTCTTGTCATCTTTGAATGACAGCAGCTTGTTTTCTGATGGGTTCGGAAAATCAGTAACGTTGCTAATAAAGTAACGCCTATGGCAGTGATTTCGTAATCATGTTTACAGCCTCACAGGCTTATGCGGTGTAGTTGTTACAGCAGTCAAATTCGTTGTGCTCCTTCTGTTCTGTTTGCATTTCCCCTTTAATAGTATGTGGCTCTGCACTGTTTAGAGATTAGAGTCACTTTTTTTCCTAGATTCATTGCAGAAACCTCTAGACAACAAATTCGAAACATGGCTCACTTATAGCTGATGTGCGTTGCTCTCGGAATGAAACTTAATACACAGAGCGAAAGTTTTCGGTCCCAGAATGGTGGAAAAAAAGTACATTCTAAATTTTGCTAATGATATATGATATCAATATTTGCGCGAGTAAAGAGAAGTGGGTGAAAGCATGCCTGAGCTATGCCTCGCTAATGGCTGCAGCTGGCTGCACTTTCATGTGGGACAGCCACTCAAAGATGGGCCAAAAATGACTCACTAGAATCTGATTTCTTGTGTCACTGTATCTTAATAAATGCCTTCTTCACCTGCTTTTTATCATATATTTTTCACACTTCCTCGGTGAAAGTAAGATGCTCAGAACTAATGAAACGAGTGAAAACATTTTTTTTCCATCAAGCCATCCAGTTAACTACTTTTCAGTGTGCAGTTCCATTTTCTATAAAGCACTTCAAAAACTTTTACACTGAAATATATATAATGCACGCTGCCACATTTTGTGAAGCAATGTGAAGCAAAAGAAAATCTGAGCTTCTGCGGATTTTTAATCTTTGTAGTGCGTGTTTGCAAGCTGCAGTAGTTTCGAAGTCTTAAATATGTGCTGTTGATAACATTTTTACTGTTTAAATAATTTTTGTTCATTACTCAACTTTATCGCTGCATTGGTTGTAATCGTGTTGTGTTGTACAGGAAAGGGGTGCAATGTTTGCTTTTTTCTCTAAAGGTTAATTTTCTGGAGAGTCCTCTTCTTTATGGGTGGTCAGTTAAGCGTCATTTTAGTTGTAATTGAGAACTAATAAATTAAAAGAGCTAACATTAGTGATCAAGCTTAGTGAAACAAAAATACTCAGTATCATAAGATCTTACTGTCAAGGGCCTCTATGTACTGTATCATCTTTGTGCAAATGCGAGACAGCGGAGTACCAAAGATGAATGCAAAAGAGATCAGCTTCAGTTTTCTCTATCCTAAGGTGTGAGTTTTATTTTAAAAAGTCACGCATTAGTGCTTCAGATTTGGCAAATCTGAACCGTGGTTCTGTGGTGAAATTACGTTACGACCTTGTTTTTATAGACGGTGTCCGCTACAGTTGAGATGGCGCTTCAAACTCCCTAGTGAACGACTCAAGTCTCTGTGTGAACACCTCAGGGAACAATTCCAACGCCCTGTTAGACACACTGCCAGCTGCATCGTCTTCAGCATGACAGGTTCATGACTCACGCAATGCTACTTTCCTATACCTTAATGCAAGAAGTTTAGTTAATAAGTTCCCGCAGTTCCTTTCTCTTGTTAACAACTTATGCCCTGTTGGGACTCTGAGTTTAGGGAGGTTCCCACCGCTGGTGCCAGTTGCTCCGTCACCCTAGTTGGCCGCATTGCACCACTGCCTCGATCTGTTGGGCCCGGTGATTGCAGCATTTCGGCGCTCATACATGTTGTTGGGAACCCGGGTCCGGCGGGTCTCGATATTGGTCGCTGGCCCCCTGCCGTCAGACCCATGGTCCAACTTCGCAGAGAGGAGAGGCGCTCGTACGAAAACGACAGAGATTTATTTACATAGTGAGAAGAGTGGGAGAGGAGTAAGTGAGGAGTAAGCGAGTAGGTAACAAGTGAAAGATACAAAATGTCTTCGGCTTTTATAGCGCCGCGTTGCCAACCCTGGGCGCATTGTCCGCATCTTCATCCAATACGGTGTCCGGTGGTCTCGGCGCCCCACCCACGAAGGAGGGGCAAGACACCACACAATACACGTGGAGAGGGCACAGTCCAAAACGATGCCCAAATATGGTCACGAAAACACAGCACCAAGATTTTGCGCACGACGCCAAACTTTTGCACACGTTTGAAGATCTTGGCTTGGGCTGGTTCCAAGAACTCTCCCGGCCTGGGGGAAGAGTCTAAACGGAGATGGAGGAGGGGTCGTCATCTTCGAAAAGACCAGTTCCTTAGGACTTGTATTTAAACTTGCCTCTCTGTGCTCGTGCCGAAGAATGTAACGGCCCGACAGGATTATCTTCAACCAGGCCACCTCACGCAGCAGGTACTACGGAGAGAGGGGGGAGTGAATGTTGCTCGTCTAATCCCTTGTCGTTTTGCCCCCGCTAATTTCCGTGACTTCGCTCCTAGGTGGAGCGGCAGTTGGACCAGTCTCGCTGTCGCCCCATGCAGCAAATACCTCAGTGGCTTTGATGACGGCTTGGTTCCTTGTGGCCTGCCTGAATGCCTCTTGTGCGACTGTTCGCAGTTGAGTTCACAATGGCTTTTCCTGTCTCGTCGGTTTTCTTTGTGCAGAACCGGTCGGTTGATACCCTTTGTTCACGCCAAACCGGGAGATAGCCGCGCCTTCTCAACTGCCCGTCCTCGCTTGAAACGGGTCAATGAACTGTTTGACGGTTTCTGCCATGCTGGAGGAATTCGACGCCGACCACGGTCGTAACAGCCCCCACCTTTATTGGTGTTAGTGAGATTTGGCTTCATGATCAAATATTTGACTTGAATTCACACCACCCGGTTACGTAGCTGTCCGAACAGACCGTGAAACCCGCAAGGGTGGTGGAGTTGCCCTTTTTCTAAAATCAGATCTAAAGTTTTCTGTCATTCCTCCCGCAGCAGAGCTCAAATCCGTGCGGTGTGAACTACATAGCCAATCAACCAAATATAATCTGTTTTTTTTATCACCCACCTGGCTCATCACCTGACAACTTTTCCCTTCTTGCTGATTACATAAACATGCACAATTTTCATGCATGTAGACTAATCCTAATGGGTGACTTTAACACGCCTGATATTCATTGGCCCTCCCTTTCTTACCGTGGTTCTTCAGGTAACAAGCTGGTTAACTTTTCATTGTCTTTCGGGCTTACGCAAATACTTAATGGTGCCACAAGACTCGATGCATGCCTTGACCTGGTTTTATTTAGCGCAGATCTTGTTGATAAGCTGTCTGAATGCGAAATAACTCACGGGATCTCCGATCACAAGGCAGTGCTCATCTCTTTCAAATGCCCAGTCGTGAGGCCACACATTGCCAGTCAAACTTTTTTCGACTTCAATCGCTCTGATGGTACATCGATTCTTAAAACTTTATCTGAAAATTACGAACCATTCGTTTTGCTAAGCAAAGACTGTGACGTAAACACACTTGTTAGACAGTTTGAGAACATTGTACATTTATGTATTCATCGCTTAGTTCCCATATAAAACAAAAAAAGAATTTGCGCCATTCCTTGGATGAACAGAGAGATATTGCAGTTATCTCGCCGAGTTAAGCGTCTGAGGCGCTCTAAATGCAGTGATGACCCCGAAGCCAATGCCAGATTTACATCCGCCATGGATGTAACTTCAGCAGAAGACAAATATCGCCAGGTACTTTTTTATGGTGTCGAGGTATCGGCGCTGCTAAGAAATAACTCGCGAAAATTTTAGTGTTCAGTCATTGCCCGTTACTGATTCTGCGTTTTCATTTACTCTAAACGGACAAAGTGTAAATGACCCTGTGCGCATATCGAATGCATTCAACGAATATTTCCATTCTGTCTACGCGCGTGATTCCCAGTCATATCCGGTTTTTGATAATAATTGACATCATGCCGATTGAAGAAATTACAATTAGTGTTAATGGTGTTCTCAATGTGATTTTAAAAGTAGACGTAAAAAAATCTAGTGGCTCAGATGATGTTCCGAACTCTTTTTTATGGCTTTATTCTCAATGGACATCTCATTACCTTACTATTGTGTTTAAGAAAGCTTTGGTAAACTAGTACTGTTCCTTCATCTTGGAAAGCTTGCGAGAGTAATACCTTTGTATAAATCAGGGAGCGAGACTGACATAAGTTTTTAGACCAATATCTTTGACTCCCTATTCATGCAAAATTTTGGAGCATATAATCTACAAACACATAATGGATTTCCTTGAGTCTAGCCATTCTAACTAATGCTCAGCACGGCTTCAGAAGTGGTTTCAGCACCATCACACAACTAACCGAATTCACTCACGACATTGCTTATCATTTAGACCAGGGCAATCAAATCGACACACTTTTTATTGATTTCTCCAAGGCCTTTGACACGGTACTGGATTCTCATCTTTTGCATAAACTACACATCATCCTGAAAAACTCACGTCTGGTCGATTGGATTGCTAGTTTTCTTCATAATCGCTCTCAGTTTGTCGACTTCAGTTCCACAAAGTCAGCAGTTCTAGAGGTAGGTTCTGGGGTTCCACAAGGGTCTGTCCTGGGCCCCTTATTATTTTTAATCTACATTAATGATCTGCCAGAAAATGTCTCCTCGAACATTTGCCTTTACACAGACTGCGCTTTATATGACGTGATTATTTCCGCCGCTGACCAGAAGCGTTTGAACGATTCTTTTAACTCGTTTTGTTTTTTGTCAGAAGTGGAAAATGAATATTAATTTTAAAAAAAAGACCCTTGTTTTGTCCTTTACCAACAAGTAAAGCCGGTTATGGCAACATACTCTTTCAGCGGTTCCTCTTTAACCAGGGTTATGCAGTATAAGTATCTTGGTGTCACATTTACTCATGATCTTTCATGGTCTACTCACATTGCCTTAACATGTTCTAAAGCCTTAAAACAAATAGGGTATCTACGTTGAACAATGCAGAATGCTCCTATAGATATAAAACTTCTGATGTATAAATCTCTTGTTCGCCCCATCATTGATTATGCCTCCACGGTCTGGTCACCTTATAGACAATGCGACATACTCAAACTGGAAGCAATTCAAAAGAAAGCTGTACGTTTCATTTTTTTCCAGTTACGACCGCTACTTCTCACCCTCATCATTAAAATGTTTGCACAACTTAATCAACAAGACATATCGCATTTCAAACACAGCTTGTCTATCCTTTGCCAAGCCTTCCTCTACTCGAAAGTTCCACGAACTTAATCTGGCTACATTTTTTGCACGCACTGATACATTTATGTATAGTTTTTTTTCCTCGCACTATAGAATGATGAATGCTATACCTGGCGACATTCGTTCACTCCCGCTGAATGATTTTGTGTCTAAGGTTGTTGAAAATGATTATGTGTGACAAACTTTTTTACTATATTGTTGCTAATGGTTTTTCTTGTGATTTCTGTTGTATGTTTTTGTGTGTTCCATTATTTTCTGCATTTTATAACCCCACTCCTGCAATAGCCCTCTTACAGGGCTGCAGTATATAAAATAAAAAAAAATAAAAAAAAGATTTTGTATACTTGGTTAAGATATGAGGGAAACGAGGGCTTGCATTCATTAAGCACCATTGTCTTCATTAGCACAGTGCAAAACATTATTTCTAGGAGCCTGACCGCTACTGTGTAATGGTAGCATTGAGGTCTTCATTTTATATTGTATAGCTAGGGCTAGCATGGCACTACATTTTTTGGCTGGGCATTCATTTATTTTGCGCTTTCCTTTTCGTTTTTCGGTCGCATTTTAATGAGTGATTTGGTTTCAGAAGTAGTACTTCCAAGGTACCACAGGATATAAACTGCATTCTGATGTACGGCCGCGTGGCGGTTAGATTTTTGTTGTACATATGTGAACGTTGTATATGTCTGTGTCTGCAGGCATGAATGCAGAGATTATGTTGCACAGTAACGGAGCATGTAATTGTTTGAGAGCATGTAAAGTGCCATGGTCGTGTTCGGTCCACCGTGGGCACGGTGGACCGAACACGACCATGGCACTCACGTCTTTGTTCTGCCTTGTGCAGGGCATTCTCGGATTCGCCATGTACCCAACAGCCGACCGTGTACGAATCCGCAGACTTTGCATCAACGATGCAGAAACCAGCGGATGCCAATGCGTCATCGTATGGAGCCATTATCACTGAACGATATGGCAAGCACGACAGCGCAGCTCACTGCGCACAGCACTGGAGGCCGCCTATGGGTAGCTACCGGTGCGCAGCGCGGAGCCACTTGATCGCTGGACACCGCCATAAAAGGATCGCCGCAAGCCTCCGGCCTTCGTGGGCACGGTGGACCGAACACGACCATGGCACTCACGTCTTTGTTCTGCCTTGTGCAGCTTAGTTCCAACGTGGGTTCATTTCGTAGTGATTGTCGTTGCATCTTGGTCCTGCCGTGCCCCCCGGCGTTGTCGAAACATAGCATATGAGTGTTTTCTTGCTTGTCGTTTGATTTTATGCGGTGATGTGGAAACAAATCCTGGCGCCACGCAGAAAGAACTTTATGAAGAAATGCTTAACGGCCAAGCTAAAATTCATGATGAAGTGCTTGAACTGAAGAAACAGTTTATTGAATTAAAAAGATATGGTACATGATTTCATTTCGGCACAAACGGATTCCCAGGAACGCGCCATTCACGTTCACAATGAAAAGGTAGAAAATGCGGTACAATCACTAGAACGCATTGTAACCTTTCAAAACAAAAAAAACTTACTGACCTTGAAGACCGAGCCAGACGGTCAAATTTGATTATTCACGGGATCCCAGAATGCCCTGATGAAACTGATGCAACCCTGAAGAAAAAAGTGGTTAAGGAAATATTCACAGATAAACTAGGTGTGAAATGCGAATCCATTGGACGCATTCACCGACTAGGAAAACAAACCGGTAAAAGGCCCATCATCCTGCATGTTCAAAATTTCAACGAAAAGAAAGTAATATTACAAAATGCAAAAAAACTGAAAGGATCAAAAGTGTCTATACAGAATGATTATTCACAATTAACGCTACAGAAACGGAAGTTGCTGTGGGACAGTGCTAAGAACGAAAAGCATTAAGGAAAAAAGGTATTCTTAGTGCATGACAGGCTTATAGTTGATAAAGATACATTTTATTGGGATGAATTACAAAACAGGCGAGTAAAGGCACAAGGCCGTCAGTCTTCGAAGCCGCACACATGACCTACCCAGCGCCTTGTACATGACCCAGCACCTTGTAACAAGCAGTTAAGGCTCCTAAATATTAATACCCGGAGCATTGTGAATAAAACTGAAGCGTTTGAAATACTTCTGTTTCAACACGATCCACACATTGCGGTTGTTACCGAGACTTGGCTGCACGAGAATTTGCCCGATGATGATGTATTCCCCCCGTGCTACAAAGTTTTTCGTAAAGATAGGCGCACTAGGGGAGGAGGGGTGGCTATATTGGTAAAAAATTGTATCGATGCTGTTTTGTTGGATGATTTTGACGACATAGAATGCTTATGTATTAGGGCTACATGCTGGGGTCACAGTCTTGTAGTAATTGGTTTGTACAGACCCCCAGATGCCACTCCTGAATACCTTAGTACACTGAAAGATTATATGGCTAAATTTGAAAGTAAGAAGGTTTTACTGATTGGTGACCTAAACCTACCTGGAATAGACTGGGAGCGCTTTAATGCCGGTATTAACACTTCAAAACATAGTAACATAGTATTTGACATCATGCTTATACATGACCTGTTGCAGGTAGTTCACGTACCTACGCGCGTACAGGGCGATTCCGCCTCAATATTAGATGTCGTGTTTCTTAACCGCAACTTTTCTGAATATGCTGTAGAGGTAGGACAGGGTCTCTCTGATCATAACTATGTAAGCGTTTCCTTTCCTCTTGTTCCAATAACAGGCCTTAAAAACCCGTTACTTCGCTGCTTTAAAGACTATTCCAGGGCTAATGATGCAGACATAATAGAACATATGGAAACATGCCTTACCGATTTTGATGATGCAGATGTCAGTGTACTCTGGACACGATTCAAAGAAATGTGTCATTTTTGCTTAAATAACTTTGTGCCATCCAAGCACAAAAAAGTTAACAAGCAAACGCCCCGGATAACTCGCAGCATCATTCAAAAGAAGCGGAAAGTTAAGCGACTAAAAAAAGACGGGCAGCGGCTGATTTGATATATGATGCACAGAACAGCCTCGCCTGTGCTGTGCACAGCTCAAGAGATTACTACTTTAAAACTTCGTTGCCTAACTTTATTACAAGCGACCCCAGTAAATTTCGGAATTTTATCAGCGAAAAGAAAAAAACAGTGTCACAAATATCAGTCGACGGAACCAATCTGACAGATCAGAGAGACATTGCCCGGCATTTTAATCAATATTTCCAGACTGTGTTCAACCCCTCCGATTTCAAATGTGCATGTAATGCGACAGCCTTTCCGTATGCTGACGCGCTTTTTATTTCCTATCCTGGTGTGGTGTCTATGCTGCTAAAATTGAAAACCAAAGCATCGTGTGGTCCTGATAATATACCGAACGTATTCTTACGACGATACGCCTTATCTCTCGCACAGTTTTTGGTTATTATTTTTCGTCGTTCTTTGTTGTCTTCTCAACTGCCCAGGGACTGGAGGACAGCCCGAGTTGTGCCCATCTTTAAAAA
The DNA here is from genome assembly GCA_030522465.1 of Rhipicephalus appendiculatus. NCBI lineage: Eukaryota > Metazoa > Arthropoda > Arachnida > Ixodida > Ixodidae > Rhipicephalus > Rhipicephalus appendiculatus. Next base: position 6,943 of record JALIZH010010555.1, on the reverse strand, counting down.
GGGAGACCGCTTGGCACTTGGAAATTACCGTCCTATTTCCCTGACTTCTCAATGTTGTTCAGTTATCGAACACATTATTGCTACTAGTATAACTAACTTCCTTGAAGAGCACTGTATATTAAGAAAATATCAACATGGTTTTCGGAAAGGATTGTCCACCGTAACTCAACTCGTCACACTGTTTCATTCTCTTGCATCAACCATCGATAGACACGGTAGGATAGATATGCTCTTCTTATACTTCTGTAAAGCTTTCGATAAAGTGCCCCACAGTAAACTCATTTTCAAGCTTAGAACAATAGGTATACCCGAAATATTTGTTTGTTGGATATCTGCATATCTTCATAATCGCAAACAGTTCGTTGATATAGGGGGTCAACATTCGGACTTTCTTCCGGTCACATCGGGCGTACCGCAGGGCAGCGTGTTAGGTCCTTTGCTTTTTCTGTTATATATTAATGATATTGTTGATGTTATTCAGCCTAGTGTAGAAATAAGATTATTTGCAGATGATTGCGTTTTGTTTAAAGAAATAAGTTCCACTAGCGATTACAACGATCTCTACTCTAGCCTGTGCAATATATGTGAATGGTGTGACAAATGGGATATGTGTCTCAACGCGAGCAAATGTGTCTTCCTTCCAGTGACTCGCAAAAAGAATCCACAATCATACACATACACATTAGGGTATTCACCACTACAACAAGTAAATTGCTACAAATACCTCGGTGTGACACTCAGTTCTAACTTATCTTGGAATCTCCATATTGATAATGTTTGCTCATCTGCCTTTCGCAAACTATGTCTTCTTAAACACAAACTTAGAACTGCTCCCACAAATGTTAAACTACTTAGTTACACTGCCCTTGTACGACCACGACTAGAATAGGCGAGCATAGTGTGGGACCCTTATACTAAGCGCAATATTGACGCACTTGAGCGCATTCAGAGAAAAGCTGTCAGATTTATCTTCAACAAGTTTTCCGCGTTAGATTCACCCTCAGATTTAATGCAAGCCAATGATATTCCCTTATTAGAGACAAGAAGGCAAAAAGCTAGGTTAGATTTTCTTTGTCAACTTTTGAACAAAAATGCCCCCCACCTCCCCGAAGGGAATCGTGAGGAAATGCGAATGCATTTCGCGCGCGCTTCACTCCATTTATATATACGTGCGAGCGAGCGGACGGGAGAGTGGGGCGCAGGGAGGAGAGAGAGCGAACGGCGAGAGAAGGAGCGGCGAAGCACTGCACCTACCCTCTCCTACACTCTCTCCACACACGCGGGAGCTCCGCCGAGCTTCCGCGATGCGAGCGCCCTCACACACCAGAGTGCGCTCCTCCTCTCCACTCACTCTCCGCTACTCCGCCCGCACCACCTGCTCCAGTTGCTAGGGGCGAGGATAAGCACGCGCGCCCGCAGCTGTTGCTATGGGAGAGGGAGTGAGAGCGGACAGATAACACCTGCCGGCGCGCACACCTCCTCAACCTATCCTCCTCCTCCTCCTCCGCGGACAACGCCGGACAACGCCGGATGCCTGACATAGCCCGACTAAGAAATTCATTCGCATTTAAAAAGCTAGCTCTGGACCCATCCGCCTATTTGACACCCCTAACTAGCAGGCCCACCCGACACCACCACGCAAATGCCTTAACCCCATATTTTTCTCGCACTAACACATTTAAGTTTTCGTATTTCCCAAGAACCATTGAGGAATGGAACTGCTTTACTGTTGTATGAATCTGTAAAACAACGTTGTTTGCCATTTGTGTTGTTTATGCTCTGTAATTGATACGTTGTTTGTATTCTTTTTGTATAAATCACCCTGCTTGGACCTAGAGTCCGCAGTATCGAATAAATAAATAATAATAATAGAGCAAGACAAGGAACAAAGAAACATTGTGTTCATGTAAGACAGTCATGAGATAAATAGATTCAATGGCTGGAAATGAAAAGTGTTCAGTACTCTGATATCAAGGGCTATTCAGTGAAAAGTATTAAAAGTGTGAAATTACAGAGCATGAAAAATTTCTTTGTGACTGCTTTTACTAATCTTGACCTGAAATAAACTTCTGTGCTAACATTAAATTTCCTCTTCATATGTTACCACACTGTGCGTGCTGATGACTGTTCCAATTGCAAAGGGTAAATGTTGGAAAAGCTGCAGGCATGTGAAGCTAGGTTAAAGGCACCCACAAGTGACCTGTTGGATTTTAAAACTGCATGAATTCCTTGACGTGGTATTGATTTTGTTTATTTTAACTTTATTCAACCATTCTAGTGGGTCGAGCCAAAAACATTGAAGGCACATGGTAATTGGCTCTATATGAATCACAGATTAAGAGGACCTACAAGTTTCTTATAAATAAAACAGCCTTGTGATGTTTTGAAAGCAGGAAGAAATGTGATAATCACTTATAATTGTATTATGGGCCCACAAGAACACAAACAGAATATCCAGCTGACACATTTTTGCACCTTCTAGGGAGATGTTCGTTGTCAACTCGATGAGAGGCAGCAAATGTGGAAATGGACGCAAGTCAAGGACAGGTGCAGGCAGCAAAATAATGAAACTGACACGACAATTGCGCTGAATCACCGAAGATGTAAGTGAACTTTTTTTGCTGGTTTTACTTGTCATGAGCTTGTAATTCCTTGTATATTTTTGTTGCATGTGGAGGACCTGATGTTCAATCTGAGTGTGCTGAATATAGGAGGTAAATAATTAGTCTTAAATGTTCAGTCTGATGAGATCCACCATAAAAAAAGTTTATGGAAGGAATGTTGAAGCACTTGTTTTTACACAGAACAAGACAACCTTAATGATAAGTCAAAACAGTTTTCAGATATACCAATGATATTGGCAGAACTGTGTTACCGAATTCACATTCCCTTTCTTTAATTATTTTAAACTTGCATCCGTCATCATATATCCTTCCCTAAACAAGAGGCACTAGTGCCACCCCGTCTGTTGTTGCTCATACATAGGAGTGGTTGCTTTGTGAAAGGGAACATAAGAGCCCTGTGAATGGAAACTAGAGACAGTTGTACCGGCTGGAGGCGGTGGCCTGGCATGCGTTGGCCTCCTGACCATGCCTGGTTATTTTGGTCCCCAGTAGCCAACACCTTTAAAGGGGTACTGACACAAAAACTTTGGCCTCGCGTTTTTTTTTTGTTTTTTTTTTTGCTGCAATGTGTTGCTGGGGGCCTGTCAGTCACATAACACGGCCCCTCGTTTGCTGCAGCGCGCGACAGATATTTAATTACACGCTCCTCATTACCGATCAGTTTCAGTTTCGGTTTGAGAGAGCTCGAAAAACAAGCCGCCGGGTGCAACTATCACCACCTAGCGTGCGCAGCTCTCGATCACGTCAGCACACAGAACTGTGACGCACTTCCGCATGGTTCGCACCAAGAAGTACTTTCGAATAGGAAACGGGACAGCAGTGTCGCCAAACACAAAACTTTCAACGCGTGCGCCGCGGCCACGGACTCGCGACCAGCCGCCGATAAGTATACACTGCTGGAACAAACGCGGCAAAAGAAAAATGGCAGCTATGACGTCATCATAACTTGTTGCAGCGTGGTCACGTGAGGGAAGTAGGGGGGTCACCAAGGGTCACCTCTGATGGTGTCAGTAGCGCGAGGGAGTCGATCGATCACGCAAACTTCAAAATTAACTTAAAACACCTTCCCAGCTATATTCACCGTTGATATTTTGCAGATGATATATACATGTTCACGGGAATCGAACCCGCAGGCTGTCTCGGCCGCGAAACTTTGTGTCAGTACCCCTTTAAGTGATTGTGCTTTCTCATATAGTGAACTGTGCACTTCAGTCAGCTGTCAATGAGCGTCAGCCACACACTCGCTTACCTTTATGTATGACTGTGTATGTCAGCTGACTGCAGGTTATCTATTGACATGAACAGGAAAGCACATACATGGTGCTATTTGCTGTGGCTATATAATCACACAGTATACAAGAGGGTAGACAGTATCCACAGAGAAAAACGCTTAAGTTGATGAAATCACTCATCAATTTCTCTCATTACCGCAACTGCATGCTTTACATGATGAAAGAGGCTGCCTCAGTCTCGTTTAGTTGCTGGGTGTTTTGTCGTGTCGGCTGCATTACTAAGCAACCGAGCTCATAGTTGCCATGATCGAGAACAAATAGGACGTGTACTTTATTTTGTTAGTGGTCGTTTTGATCTAGTGCTTGGTTCTATACAAGTTATGCCTGACTCTGAACACGACAATGAAACTGTTGCTTCGGAAGCTAGACAGCATGTCAACGTCAGTGTCACGAAATGCAAAATGCTCCTGGGAGGTTGTGTAGCTAGCTTTGCTGCATACTGCAACAGTACATGGAATAAGCCAGTGGAGAGCAAAGCCATGTCTCCATTAATAAAAACAGGAGCCTCTGCAACATTGATTCCATTCCAGGCATTGAGTATCTCGAGCCTGACGAGCAGGGGCGTGCGTGGCTTATGAAGTCCGAATGGAATGTGGTATGTTTAATAATCTGCGACACATTATGCTGCAAGACATAGTTGGACATCATCGACGTGCCTGCCTTTGAGCGAATGCCTTGAGCTGTTGATGCCGTCTATGACACTCTTTCATTGTGCATTTTGTGTTAACCCTTTGTGCGGCAGTGGGACACATACGTCCCACTTTTCTTTCTACAGAAAAAAAATTTCTCCCACATCACCCGTCGCAATTAGTGCAACATTAAGTCACTCATATCTTACCTAAGTCATCGTAATCGCGAAAAAAAATTTTCACCGCGCTTTCGAAGGGCGGATGTAGTGTTACAATAGCGTTGAATTTCGGTCAATTTGTTATGATCGCTTCTGAATTTTCCTCTTTTTGAGATACATAGAACCTACCAATAAAAATGCTGGATAATATCCTCCTTTTCTAGTTTTTGAGAGAGACGATCTTAGCTTCCAGTCATCACGTGTTTTTGTAAATTTGCGAAATAACTTGTATTCGAACAACTTTCAAAATTATCCCGCTAATCGCGCAGCGCAATTGCGGATATTAATGCGTGGAAATATTTTTCTGCCGGATATTATATATACCTCTTGAAATAACTTGTGCAGAAAGGCTAAATGTCACAGAACGTGTTTTTATCTCCTCTTTAGCCCTTTTAATTTGGCTTTTTTGATAATAACTAGCACCTCTTCTAAGCCAGTTTCTGTTTGAATCTGTTCATGGCCATTGCACGTGGCCAACAGATAGTCTGGAAAATCTTATTTTCACTTTTACGTTGCTTTCTCGCTTTCAAGATCACCCTTTGCTTGAGCAGTTACGTATGTCTGATCTCAATGTGAGAATCTAGCATTTCAGCTGAATTTAATGTCTCCCTTTGGTGTCTCTTTAATGTCACCTGCACAGAAGTCATTTGGATTTTATTTATGTGGACATTACATTTCACTCGTGCAGGGGTTTCGGGGCCCTTTCCTCTTTTGAGTTCGGGCATGCTGTGCATGCATCAAAATTTAAAACCTGCTGCTGTGTGGCTCATTAGTTTTTGCAATGTAGATGCAAAATTCAATTCTGGCACACATTGCATTCTTTCTTTTGGTTCAAGTGTTTGATCTTTTTTGTTTCTTCTCTTTTCAGATGAGCCATGGTGCTAACAGTTTATTAGTACAGTTTGGCAGAATAAACCTCATCGTTGTGCGTTCAGAGCAGCGGGATGTTCACTGTTTACTTGGCTAGAAGTAGTATGCATACTTGCTTCCCACCACACCTCTACATATTGTTTCACACTTTGTAGGAAGCACAGTGAATGCTACAACATTTGCTGAAAAATATGATGGGTGCCAAATACTAGTTCGTTTTGTTGCTTTACAGCATAGCTCGGCACACTCACTCATGAGTGCACTCAACTCACACTCACTCACACTCATTTGAACGTGGTGAGTTGAGTATGAGTGAGTACTCATGAGTGTGAGTGCACGTGAGTTGAACGTGAGTGAGTACGAAAACTGAAAAAATTGTGGTGAGTGAGTTTGAGTGAGTACTCCCCTTAAAGTGCCGACCTATGAGCTCGGCACACTCACTCATGAGTGCACTCAACTCACACTCACTCACACTCATTTGAACGTGGTGAGTTGAGTATGAGTGAGTACTCATGAGTGTGAGTGGACGTGAGTTGAACGTGAGTGAGTACGAAAACTGAAAAAATTGTGGTGAGTGAGTTTGAGTGAGTACTCCCTTAAAGTGCCGACCTATGCTTTACAGTCACCATTGTGCTCAACTTGACGCCACACTGTACACAAAAAGCTGTAATAATATGTGTGTGGTGAAGAAGGTTATGGCGCTTTACATGCAGCTACCACAATGGTTATTGACTGATGCCAGCAGAGGCTTCTAGCTTGCTGCGAAAAAGTTGTTAGACATCCTGCAGTGATGGCGATGAAAATTTCCACTGGACATTTAAGCACAAGATTTGTGAGAAGACATGCATGTACACAATTGCCCCTGGCACACTAGAAAGAAAAATAATGGGTGCCAACCAAAAAGGTGTTGTGAAAAATAAAAGGACGTTTCGGCTTTCACACGGAAGCCTTGTTCACCCAAAACGTCATTTTATTTTCGACAACTTTTTGGTTGGTGCCCATTATTTTTCTTTTCTCCATTGCCATTACATCCCGACAAGACGAGATTTCGTCAAATTCTCAATTTTACACATTTCCCTGTTGAAACGTTTTTATATTTGGTCTGCTAATTCATTTGTTTATCTGAACAGCAATATATCTTCTTCAAATTGCCAGACTCTTTGTAATTGGCATCCAACAATGTTTTCACCAAAGTTTCATCCTGAGATTTTATAAGAGCCACGACTTTATGAAGCCAAACCACGTATAATTTTTTTATGCGGTTCCAGAAAACTTCAGTGAAAATAGCAGACCAAATATAACGGCACTTG
>JALIZH010010551.1:0-49371 GCA_030522465.1 Rhipicephalus appendiculatus | reverse complement strand
CTTTCTAAAGAGAGTAGTTTTCACCCCGGAAAAAGTAGTGCCCTGCGGGACAAGCCAAAACTCTCGCAAAGGGCGTAAAAGCACTCCTTTTGTTCTAAGAGTGTACGAACGTACAGTCGCGCGCGATATGAAGGTTATCGCGCGAGCGTTGACCGGTACGCTCGCGCGATAACCTTCATATCGCGCGCGACTGTACGCTACCGCCCATGTAGGTACAGAGAGGTGCGGTCCGCGTTGTCGCGGGAGAGGCGCCAAGCACGTGCGAGCGCGAGAACGCACGTGCTTGCGCGTGTGCTTGGAACGCACGTGCTTGGGCATGCGCGCCGCACCGCCAAATCGTCAGAATCACGGTGTAAGAAAAATGGTCAGGAAAAACTTTCAGAGACGCGTCACAGCCTCCGAGATTGTGTGCGCGAATCTTTGTGGCTCTATTGTGCCTCCGTGTGCCTTCGCGTTTAGATTACACAGGGCATTGGCGCCATGCTTTTTTTGCTAACGCGTCAACTCGGGCTGCTGTCGTTGACTGTGTTTACACGTGTCTGCCTCGTACGCCAGAAATCCTATGAAAGGTGGAAGATGACCGAAAGAAGGCGAGCACGGTCTTGGCGAAGGAGTCAGGCCTCCCAACGTCAACATGCGCGGAGTGTTGAGGTCGCACTTGTGCGGCCACGGCCGCAACTCTCCCCAAAACATCCCCAACACCTCCACGATAACGAAATCCTAACATAGGACCGTGGTTCTGAAATTTTGTGGCCTTGATCTATCGCGTCAAAGCGCTTCTTGTGTTACCTTCGCCGCAGTGCTCCGGTGTCATGCGAAAAAAACATACTAAAATTTGGAAGGGGTTATTGCCGTCGCGGGCCTCAACGCACCTGGTTCATTAATTAAACACGCGCGTACGGGCCTTATATTTACCCGGGCTGGCATGATTGCCGACATCTACAAAATTATCTGACAATCATTCAGAGTTCTTCCCGACTTTTCTGCGGCCCTCAAAAACAATAAATGAAAATGTGTAACCGCTTTCTTTTTGTCGCATGCTGAACTTCCATGCTTTCTGGTGATACGAATTTCGGATGATACGAATATTTTTGGTGGTCCCGTGAGATTCGTATCACCGAGGTTTCACTGTAGTGCATGTTGAAGCTGGGCACTGCTTTGGCAACGTGGCGTCACGCGCTAACACGACGCGAAAGGGAAAGTCCATACTGCGTCGTCGCCAAACCAAATGACCGTGCACGACGTATTGCACCGACCGTAGGTTTTCCTGCATAATACCCTGAAGCTACTGAGTGACTCCCTTCTCGGCAGTACTTCACGTCACCGCCACCTGACAACGGCAATGCCCCTGCCAACCAAGATTATTGTGAGATAGAGAATGTGCGAGATATATAAGTCGCGTTCGTGAAGCCCCGTGCATGTATGTCGGCATTACAGTGGGTAGAGCGCCCGGTGCGTATCGTCGCGGTCATAAAAATTGGCGAATATTACTCCCAAGTCATGAAAATCAACGAAACTTTCTGTTGTGGTTTTTGTTTGTCATCCGTTCGTGTCTATTTTATCGACCTCACATCCGTAGCGGAACTTGCGTATGTGAATTGTAGGTGGACCCCGGTATGACACACTTTCGTGTTAATTTATTTATTTATTTATTTATTTATTTATTTATTTACCATCAGGGTCAATAGACATTACAGAGGGGAATGGTTATATTTATAAAAGTGGTTATTCCCATTTATAGAATAATAGAGCAAATTTGCACAATATGCATACATTTATAAATGCAAATAACACAATAAGTAAACCAACAATGTTACACACTGACATTCGAAGAGAAAAACAAAGAAAAAAATAAAAGTAACAGAATAAAGCAGTGAAAAGTGAAATACCGCCGTACATAATGTAAAATGAAAGAGTAATTACGCTCTGTACACTAAATTCAGCAAAAAAAATTATGATGTCACTGGTAAAGCACGCATGAACAATTCAGTCTTTAATTTCAGCCGTTAGTGCGGGAAGGCAATTCCACTTTTTTGATGTACGTGGTATGAATAAATTCTTGAATGCGTGAGTTCTACATGCTGGAATTCGGACTTTATGAATACGGTCTAGTCTCTTTGAAACGTACTCTGGATTCATAATTGATGTATAATTCAGTGTTGACGGTAACGCGTTACAAGTAACCGCGTTACCGGTAAAGCATTGCGTTTTCGGTAACTTAGAAACGCACTCGTTACCTTTTGGGAATTTTAACGGCTAACGTGCTCACGTTAACATTTTTCTGGAACGTGGTGTGTCATGTTAGGCCTCATTCACACAGCCGTCAAACGCCCCGTCCCGTCACCGTCACGGCACCGGTTTTCGTCAGGGAGAGGATTTCCGAGCCGTTTTCTCTTCAAAAACGGGTTGACGACGACGTTGAGCGATGCTCTACGTTTCCGTCACCTGCATGGGGACGAAGTCCTGCCCCTAGAAAACGGACCAATCAGAAATTAGGAAGCCGGCCTTTAAATATGACGATTTTACAAAGCAAAAGCTGGCAACAGGGGTGGCTGGCCGAGTTGGCAGCGCAAAAGTCACAATAACATTCATATTGCGTTCGTAATGTACTATTAACAGTTTATTTCTTGTCTACATTAACATTATACCGAAAAAAGCTGATTTAACTTATTTACTGAACAATGTTGTTTTCATTTCTCCACGTTTAAGCTAACAAGAGAGTGGTCGGTCAACACTGTACAAAAACGTGCTGCTGCCGACGTTGCAACCGCCGTCGTCTGTTCGTACACCGCTCCGTCGCGTCTGCTGTACGTCTTTTCGACGTGACGGTGACGCGACGGGTCGTTTGACGGCTGTGTGAATGAGCCCTTACTCGTTACCTTTTATTCCACTTATCCCGCGACTTTCACACTCGTCTCATAGGCGTGACTTTCCGCGAGCTCGACCCCGCGTTTTTTTTTTGTCACACCGGGAGATAGCTGCAGGCCCGACAGGTGTTAAGAGTATCTTCCATCCAATGCTCCTGTCGAGCGCCTTATTTAGCGTAGGTGCGGACGTATTCATTAGGAAGCGAGGCAAGCTGTTCTCTGGCAGCTTTGAAATGAAGCTGTTTCCTAAATTCGACGAAAAATTTCAGCTATTATAAAGTTCTCAATCCAGTACTGTAGCGCTGGTTATGGACTTTGTTTTCGAGATGAAATCGCCTTCTTTCTAAAAAAAGTTTTCAAGATGCAGCTTGCTACTTTCTGTCGGCATCTGCGACAATACGTTTCATAGTTGCTCAATTTTTGAGAGAATGAGGCTGACGTTAAGGGCCATCAAATAAACCCTGACAAGCTTTACGGCTAGTATGCAGCTTAAAGTGCTAGAATTGTATCTATGTGTGCAACCATTTCATCTTGCAAAGAAGCCGTTTAAGCATTTCGTTATGCATATTTGAGCAATAGTCTTGTGATTAGAAGGACACCGTCAGAATTACTCTAAATTTGTTTAAGTTCCGTGCCGTTTTCTTTGCGGAGAGCGTTAATGACTTCAATCTCATTTCGTGTTTAATGTCACACTGAGAAAAATGGCTTTACCATCTGTCATAGAGTTAGAAGCCAAGAAATGTGAATTTAGGGGCTAGTTTTTTTTAAAATGATATACAATATTAATGAGAACTAACAGACAATGATGCCAAGGAAAGTGTAGGGGTGTTCTTATAAGACATTGTAATGTGAATGTGAAGAAAGAAAAGTGGACCAAAAGATTACTAGCCGCTGGCAGGGACCGAACCTGTGACGTTTGAATAACGTGTCCAATGGTCTACCAGTTAGCTACGGCGGCGGTCATCCCCCCGTCCACTTAATAGCGTATATATGTGCATTTGGACGTGGAGCGTCTGTCAGCGCCGCCAGTAGACATTACGGCGATTGTCGAACACTCTCTTTGCCTGTTGCTGTCGCGTAGCACGTGATCTTAATACGAGCTGGAAGTTGACCAATAATCCTTCGCATACTACATGGAGGTATCAAGTGTGCCAGGATGAGACCCTCGCTATGAATGAAGGAAAGAAATGTAAAGTTAAGGGCTCGTCTTCTTTGTTAGACACAATATTGCCACCTGGTGTTCTGAGCCTGCAAGACGTGGCCAGCCCGCTGCCAGCATGTCGTATGATCTAGCTTTGCGGCAGCAGGTCACACCAGCGATTCCACTTCACACCACGGCCCCGGCCATGCTACAGGCGGTCCAAGCGGCACCGTATTACAACGACCATCGAGTGGCCCCGCGGAAATCTGACGTATGGCGTGCACCAGATCGATGTCCTCTCTGCTTCCACTGTGGCGAAGCTGGCATGTGTACCGCCAGAGCACTTACCGAGAAGTTGGACTACGCAGATTTTCAGCGAACTCACCGCGACCTAGGTTTGGTCAGCGGCCTCCTGAAATCGAAGATCATGTTGCCCAGCAGCGTGGATGCTCGTCATCCCTGCTCCAACGACGCTCCCCATCACCACGGCGGTTTTCAGCCAATCGAGCCTATTCGAGCGTGGTGCAGGGTCGATCACCTAGCCCATGCCGAGAAAACTAACTACAGTGACCTTCGGGGGGCGAGGCCGCTCAAACTAGACATGCTCAAGGTCCCCTATTGACGTTTACGCGAACCGACGATCTACCGACGACGACGTCACCAGCTGGTTCCGGAAAGGTTACCTTGGACATTCCAGTACTGCTCGACGGTCGCAAAGTCAGTGCCTTAGTGGACGCGGGTGCGGATTTCTCTATAATAACTGAAAAACTGGCCGCCCTTCTGAAGAAAGTGACGACGCCTTGGAATCGAATGCCAGTTCGTACTGCTGGCGCGCATATCATCACACCAATCATCGTTTGCTCAGCACGAATGCAGAATTCGCGGTTGTACCTTTGTTGTCAGCTTGAGCGTTCTCCGTCAGTGCTTTCGAGACCTAATCATTGGAAGGGACTTGATGAGGGAGCACGGTGCTATCATCGACACTCGACAACGCCTCGTCACGTTCTCGACAAAGAGCGCCAAAGCAGCAAATGACAGCAACCACCATCGAGTATGTCTGCGTGTAATTGACGATGCTGTCACGATACCACCGCGCGCAAGTGTAGTTCAAGTCCCGTGTGACGGATTAGTACACGGCGAAGTGATCGCGGAAAGCAATCGCTCCCTACTCTTTTCCCAAGGTGTCTACGTAGCGCGAAGCCCTGGTAGACCTCCACGATGCCCACTGCGGATCTTGTCACATACTTCAGCTACGAGCACGGGCACCTTTTTCCCTGGTACTGTCATTGTCTACGCCGACCCAATAACCAATGTCACTGAGTGTTTTGTTGCCGACGCAACCGGCACTGCTGAAGCGCCTCTCCGTGGCGTCGACATAAGTCCAACGCTCCCTGACGAAAACAAACAAGGGCTGTACGACCTGTTGCTAGAGTATCGCACTTGCTTTGCACGTTCGTCGAAAATCCGTAGGATATCGATTATAAAACACCGTATCATCACTTACGACGACGCGCACCCTATACAGCAGCAGCCCTACCGTGTTTCACCAACCGAACGACACGCGCTTCAAACGCAGGTGAAGGAAAAGCTTCAAGACGGCGTAATTCAACCCTCAAGCAGCCCATGGTCATCGCCAGTCGTCCTTGTAAAATAGTAGGATGGCACACTTTCATTTTGTGTCGATTATAGGAAGCTAAATAGCGTAACAAAAAAAGACGTGTACCCGTTGTCTCGGGTGGACGATTCTCTAGGCCGGCTGAGGCGCCCAAAGTACTTTTCCTCAATCGACCTCAAAAGTGGTTATTGGCAATTTGAAGTCAACGAGCGGGACCGCGAAAACACGGCTTTTGTAACCCCAGACTGCCTTTACGAACTTCGAGTGCTCCTTTCGGCCTCTGTTCCGCTCAGGCCAGATTCCAACGAATGATGGAAACCGTTCTCACTGATCTCAAATGACAAACTTGCCTCGTCTACCTTGATGATGTCGTTGTCTTTTCAGAAACGTTTGACGAGCGCCTTCATCACCTTGGGAGTGCCCTCGAAGCCATTCGATCGCCTGACCTCCCCGCAGGGGCGTCTGTGCAATCAGGCGTTTGGTGTGTAGCGACACAACGGACACGAGCTAACGGGGAGGGGGGGGGGGGTTACGACCTCCTCTCACGCCTCGCCGTGCGTAGCTCTGCCATGTCCGGGGAAAATGGGATCCTGGGGATTGAGCGAACGCTGGTTGACTAGACCTTAAGGCTCCAGGCAGAGGCAACACACCCCATTGGCCCCGGCTTCACGTAGACGGCACCCTTGGGCTGACCCACCCAAGGGAAACCGGCAGTCGCCTTTTTCCTGTCTCCTTATCTCCCTAAACCTTCGTTTTTCTCACTTTTCATCTTTCCTGTCTTCTCCACTGTTAACTTTACTTCCGATTTTACGGGCGGCATGGGTTAATCCTTCCATGGAGTAACCGACCCCGGTTATTACATATTTGGTTATAGTAGCTGTGTACAGCTGACGCTGGCAAGCCTAGTTCACGTACAAACCTTCTCGCGTCCTCTTGAAGGCTCCATGGTGGGTGGTTGGCACAGCTACCGAATATTTTTTCACATTCATGGACTTAGTCTTCCAGAAGCTACCTGATCGTTCTCTCTCAAAAAGAGGACGCGCCGAGGGAACCGTGCAATAACTTGGCCAGCAGAGACAGAAGTAAACTTTCCCGCACTTCCACGTTGTTCATAGCTCCAATCGTGAAAAGAATATGAGGGCCCTCTCACCATTCACAGTTGCCAAAGTTCTTACAGACACGCTAGGAACTGGCTACAAAGTCACGAAACTGGTTCGCGGCGACCTCCTTCTGGGGGTTCGCGACAAGCTCGAGCATGCCAAGCTGACTAACCTGGTAGCATTCGGAAACGTTGAAGTCTTTGTGACCGCTCATCGTTCGATGAACTCGATCAAAGGAGTACTTTCTGGTGATCATCTTTCGAACATGAGTGAAGAGGAGCTGGTGGAGGGATTGAAGGAACAGCAGGTAACCAATATGCAGACAATTAAAATAAAACGTGATAAAAAAGACATTCCCACAAAGCATCTCGTAATCACCTTTTCCTCGAGTGTGGTACCAGAGATCCTTGAAACTGGCTACTACAAAATCAAAGTCAGACCGTATATCCCTAACCCACGCCGACGTTTCAACTGTCAGAGATACGGCCATGTTTCGCTGAGGTACCCAGGCCGCCAAACGTGTGTAAAGTGCGGTGATCATGATTACCCGACAGACAACTGCAGTAGCGACTCACTCGATTGTGCAAATTGCGACGGCCCACACCCAGCATACTCTAGATCTTGTCCCACTTGGAAAAAAGAAAAAGAAATTGTCACTCTCAAAGTAAAGAAAAATATTTCATTCCTGGAAGCGCGAAGACGCATGTCATTTGTCCATACCGCAGGGTATGTTGATGCAGCGCGTAAGGGGGCAAAGCTGCAGCAGTTTCCAACATCGGCCCCGCCCACCAGCAAGGTGGTCGCGGCTATGTCAGCCCCTGTGGCGACAGCAGCCGCAACTCATTCGCCATCCCCGAAGGAGAACCCATCGACCTCATGGGTGAAGCTCAAGGCCACGCCTTCTGAGACGAGGCCAAAACTCGCACAGCTCTCGCAAGAGCAGACGTCAAGCGCCGCCCGTGAGACGATGAACAGAATGCCAAGTGTGATGGCTTAGCCATCACCTGAGGAGCGGCGAGACTCTCTCGACCGCTCCAAAATCGAAAAAAATGACTTACAGGGCGAGAGACTGCACTGTAATCGAAACAAGCACATTCGGTACACACAACAGCAATTGATTTACATAACAAACAAAGAAAACAAGATGGATACGCATACACAAATTATACAATGAAACGTTCGAGGGCTTATCAGAAACCTTGATGATGTCGAAGAGCTCCTTAACGAACACAATCCAAAGGTGTTGTGTGTACAAGAGACACATTTAAAATCAAAACACGTTAACTTCCTTTCTCAGTACACTGTTTTTCGTAAGAACCACGACGACGCTGTTTCGTCGTCTAGTGGTGTCGCAATTATCCTTGCTAAAAATGTCCGCTGCCAGCCGTTGCAACTCCAAACAGCCCTTGAAGCGGTTGCGGTTCCAACGCTGCTGTTAAACAGGCTTTCTACAATATGCTCTCTTTACATCCCTCCGATTTACTCGCTCCAAAGACGAGAATTTTGTGCTCTGATAGAAGAGCTGCCGGAGGCATATGTAGTACTGGGAGACGCACAGCACACTGTGGAGCCCAACTGTCGTTGTGATGCGAGAGGACGAATAATAGAAAACTTCCTTTTTTTTTCAACTGGAGCATGTATGCTAAATAAGGCAGAAGCTGCATTTTACAGCACTACACACAACACTTACTCGTTCATAGATTTAAATATTGTATCCCCTTTACTTATACCATTCTTGCAGTGGAAAGTTCTTCAAAATCCCTACGGAATTGATCCCTTTCCTGTATTTATCAACACAACACAACAGTCCCAATATTTGTCGCAGACTCTTCGCTGCAAGGTGGACTTAGCCAACTGGGAGATGTTCCGAGAACTTACGTATATGCCGCGAGAGGAAATACGCGCTCTAAGCATTCACGATGAAGTTGCTTTTATAACAGCAGTCATAATAAATGCCGCGTCTAAAGCCATCCCCAGAACATCTGGACGGATGGGCAAACGGAGGGTTCCCTGGTGGAATGTCAATTGTAGAAGGGCTCGCAGGAAGCAAAATAAGGCATCGGGTTCGCTCCACGACTTCCCAACCGCGGAAAACCTGATCAATTCAAAGCATGTAAAGTCGGGGGGAAGAAGGATGCGTCGACAAACCAGGCGAGAAAGCTGGCAAAAATACGTCTCCGGTATCAACTGATGAAAAAAAAAGTGTGGAATAGAGTAAATACGCAGAATAAAGGAGCGGCGGTCATACTCTCTATATCTGGTGAACACCGAAGGAGAGAGCCTTGAAGACCAGGCAGACTCGTTGGCAGCACATTTCGAGTACATCTCCGGTTCATCACACTACACAGACTCATTCCTGAGATATAAAGAACTGTCGCGTGCTGGCGTGCCGAGGCACCGACGATGAAGAGGTCAGCGGAGGCAGGTGCAGGGCGAGCGCTTGGGCATCGGAATAAAACAGTTGCTTTTTGTAACTCAATGTAGCAGCATCGTTCTTTCTCTGCCTCTCCGCTACAGTGGTGACTACGGACCATGGAACACAACGTTCCTGAAGTTTCCACCGGGTTGCTACCGAACACCGACTCAACCGAGTCCATGCTGCCGTCGATAAGCCACTACGCAGTGCGGCTGCCTCAGTTCTGGCCTGAGTATCCAGACATTTGGTTTATGCAAGTAGAAGCCCCATTTCAGGTATCTAATGTTACCTCACATATGGACACTTACTTGGTGTTTTGCCCCACGATCTCGCGCTCGAGTTGTGCGACATCCTATCGGCGCCACTAAGTCAGGCGCCCTATGACACGTTGAAGACGGCAATCCTTGAGCGCACGGCAATTTCAGAGCGAAGGCGGTTGCAAATGCTCCTGTCACCAAGCGAGCTCGGAGATCGCCGTCCATCACAGCTTCTCAGGCAGATGCAAGCCCTTCTCGGCGTTCAAGCCTCATCTTTTGACGACGTGCTACTAAAGGAACTGTTCATTCAGCTTTTGCCACCCATGGTTCAGATGATTTTGACAATAGCGTCGGAGCTGAATCTGTCCTCTTTGGCCGCCCTCGCCGACAAGGTATACGAAATAGTGCCATCTCAGCTACCCGTGCCTGATACAAGTTCCGAGAGTCGCACATCTACCACGCTTGCAGCGACGTTGCCTGCCATTCGGTCGTCAACCCCGAATACTTCCTCGTCAAGGCAAGATGACATTACTCACCTTCGCGCCGACATTGAGCGGCTCACAGATCTCATACCGAGCAACCTCACCACAACGGCTGATGACGCTTCAGTGAGACACTTTAGACATGAACAACGCTTCAGCCGATCGCGACCTAATTCGCCAGCGCGTTTCCGCCGTCCGTCTCCAGCGAGCCATTCTTCGGAGTCCCCGCCGCCCTGCTGGTACCACCAACGTTTTGGAGAATCTGCGTTCTTCCACCGCTTCTCACGGCTTTTGGGAATGTACCATCAGCGTATAACAGCGTATCATTCTCAAGCAAATGGCCTGGTTGAGCGCTTTCACAGGCAATTGAAAGCAGCGCTGATGGCTCATGGTGACACTGAACTCTGGATTGACGCTTTGCCTCTGGTACTTGTTGGTATACAAAGTACATTTAAAGAAGATCTTCAATGTGCAGCCCAGTTAGTCTACAGCACTTCACTACGGTTGCCTGCTGAGTTCATCTGCCAACAGCCTTCTCAGGAAAACAAGCTGGATACCCCATCTTATCTAAAACGCTTGAAAGATGTTTTCAAGGTGATTCGTCGAGTGGCGCCGCGGCATAAGTCGACACACAAGCCGTTCCTCTTCGAAGATTTACAAACCGCCACTCATGTTTTTCTTCGAACAGACGCAGTTCGCAAATCGCTGCAATCACCGTACACTGGACCGCACTTGGTGATCGAGCGACAAGACAAGCATTTCACAATTCGTGTGGGCGTAAGAGAAGAGAAAGGTCCATCGACAGGCTCAAGCCCGCTTATGTACAGACCTCCGCGAATGATACCGTTTTTCTTCTTTCTACTCTTCAACCTTCACGAAACCATCAATATCAAAGAAAAAGCATGTACATTGGTCTGACCAAGACTTCGTCTATACGGCGGGGGGGGGGGGGGCTGTCGCGTGCTGGCGTGCCGAGGTACCGACGATGACGAGGTCAGCGGAGGCAGGTGCAGGGCGAGCGCGTGGGCATCGGAATAAAACAGTTGGTTTTTGTAACTCAATGTAGCAGCATCGTTCGTTTTCTGCCTCTCCGCTACAGAACAAATAGAGAGGTATCGTTTAGAAAGAACATGCGAAGAAACAGAGGCATACAATCGCCCATTTAATTTAGCAGAACTCTCAACAGCTGCAACAAATCTGCTCGTGTATCTGATCAGATCTTTAATTAAATGATAAACACCTGCACGACGAAACCAAGAAAACCCTCTTGTCCCTTTTCAATGATGTGTGGTCCACGGGGTGTATTCTGTCTGCTTGGAAAGAGGCTATGATAATAACAATTCTCAAAAAAGGAAAAGATCTATCATTGCCTAGTAGTTACAGGCCCATTGCATTAAATAGTTGCCTTTGCAAATGTTTCGAGAAAATGGTAGACCGGTGCCTCTTGCATTTCTTGGAAAGTTACAAGCGGCTCGACCCATACCAGTGCGGTTTCAGGGAGGGCAGATCAACAACTGCCCATCTGCTTCGCATTGAGGCGGATATTAGAGACGCCTTAATACACAAACAATACTTCTTGTGTGTGTTTTTGGACATTGAAAAAGCATATCATACTACCTGGCGTATTGGAATTTCACGAAATCTTTCTGCTATGGGTGTCCGCGCAACATGTTGAACGCCATCGAAAGCTATCTGCGTGACCGCACATTTCGCGCACAGGTTGGAAACGCTTTTTCTAGGTCATTTGTCCAGGAAACCAGTGTGCCGCAGGGACGTGCGCTTAGTTGCACACTCTTTATTGGGAAAATGAATCTGGCTCCGCATGGTTGTCCCACGCTCTATGTATTACTCAGTATACGTTGATGATGTTCAACTAGGATTCAAATCATGCAGTATTGCCATATGTGAGCGACATGTGTAGCTCTGTTTAAACAAGTTGTCTAAATGAACAGTCGAGAATGGAGTCAATACAAACACGCAGAAGAGTACTTGTGTGATGTTTACAAATAAGAGAGGTGTGACGCCAGTTCCTTGGAGTAATACTGGACTCTAGACTTACGTTCACCCCCTATTTGGAATACCTGAAAATTAAATGCTTGAAAACATTGACTCTGCTGAAACTTCTATTGCGTACAACATGGGCCAGCGATCGCAAGTGCCTTCTAAACCTATGTAAGAGTCTAGTCTGCCCTCGGCTTGACTATGGCACGATTTTATACCATTCTGCAACTCCGAGCGCATTTAAAACACTAGACCCAGTCCACCATCTCGGCCTACGTTTAGCCACTGGGGCTTTCAGAACAAGCCCGGCGGCCGTCATCCCCCCGTCATTTTTTTAATGAATATATGTGCATTTAAACGTGAGGGTCTCGTTCCGAGGGTCTCATAGCGACGGTCTCGTTCTGGCAGGCTTCATGCCTCCAGGTAGTATGCGAGGAATTATTGGTCAGCTGCCAGCTCGTAATAAGATCACTTGGTACGTGGCGCCAACAGGCAAAAGCGTGTTCGACACTCGACACTGCCTGGCGGCGCTGACTGACGCTCCCACGTTTAAATGCACATATTACCCTATAAAGTGGACGGATGGATGACCGCCACCGTAGCTAAGAGGTAGAGCATAGGACGCGTTATGCAAAGGTCGCAGGTTCAGGCGCTGCCGGTGGCAAGTTATCTTTTTCATCCACTTTTCTTTCTTCACATTTAGGTTACAATTACTTCTAACAACATCCCCTACCCTATTGAAAATCCCAGCATTGCCCACCAAAAAATTTATGCTGGGAATGCTGGAAATTCTTGTGGGTATGACGGAAAATGTGGTGTACATGCTGGGAATAATGGTGGGCATCGTGGGACACTTGGTGGGTAGGCCGGGTGGATGCTGGGAAAGTAGGTGGGTTGGTGGACCCTCGGTGGGTATAGGCTAATGGGTGGCTGGTGGAGTCACACGGATGGTGGGTGCTGGGATATGTGGTGGGTGTGCTGGGTGGATGCAGGGACACTTCTTGTTTGGTGGGAGACACGGTGGGAAAAGTGGGTGGATGGTGGCATACATGCTGGGTGGGTGCTTGGTGCAATAGATGTGATAATAAATCATGATGAAGAGCCAGCGTCGATTGGCATGTATGCCGCTGATTATGAATGCTTGGTGATCAGTTGTATTTATGATGCATAGAATTACGCATTCGAGAAAATTTGTCGTGATACAACTTTAAACTCTAGGACTTTGTGCATCAATAGTCAACGCGCATCTACATATATTTCCATGCATTGAAAATGGAAGTGAGAAAAGTTCACTTGAACCAGCGGGAGAGGCAAGTGTTACACACGACAACTCACCAAAACCCGACCTAACTAATCGGATAAAACATAAGCGACATTTTATAATTGCAACACTTCTAAAATGACATTTTGCGTCGCCTACATACTCGGCCTAATTGCGCAAAGGTATGGTGTCCGTTGTCACATATTGCTCTACGCGACGGTTACAAGCAACTCAATCTAACGCAAACGTATTGGTTGCTCGGCAGTGTGCTTGCATGAGCGTGGCGTGCACACGAGGGGGGGCAGAGGGGGCGGCGGCCCCCCTAGTCACCTAAGAAGGGGGGGCGCAAAGTCTGCCTCATACATTGATTCAATGGGGAGGGAGGGGGGGCGCAAAGTCTGCCCCATACATTTACCTAATAGGGAGGGGAGGGGCGCTGCGACGAACATTCACCCCCCCCCTGAAGGGGAACTCTGCGCACGCCTATGCGCATGAGTACACCGCCGAGCACGATGAACTCGCGCGATGTAAAGATGTACTCGCACGAGCACATCTGTATTACCTGTTCGGCTCCTTACCGCGTTTCAAGAATTTATCCGCCACAGCTCCCTTTAGACAAATTTAAGAAAAGGGGACCCCCCATAACGTAACTTTCGAGGTACCTATGGGCTTACGCAACCCTGCATGGCGACGTGCGTATTTGAGTACAAAGCACGACATCCACCGCAATAATAATAATAATTATAAATTCCAAAGCAATCTGTGAGCGATAACACCTGTCGTATTTCATCGAGTGTGCATATCACGCATGGCGAGGCCATGAAGCTGGCACGATTGAGCCACAATTTGAACAATCATAAAGGATCCTCAGTATCGGCGAATTGCAGCTGTTTACGCTTCGAAAGTAGCAAGATGCTAAAACGGAGCACACCTGCTGCAAACACTTCTTCCGTTTTGTCAACCTTTTCGTTCCTTTGAAATAATCCCAACAAGTCTGCAGGCGGACCTCGGTGCGTAAATCTAACGGCAAAATCGCTAACACCAGCCGAAGTAAGCACACGTACGGAACGGGGAAAACCTTACCCATTTATTCGAATAAAACCGATTTAGAACACATTCAGAAGGAGGTAATATTCACAACACAGGCACACACATCGTTCACGCGCATTAACTCCGGTTCGCACAGACTGCCCGTTTCTCTACCGCCGCCGGAACGGCCAGAACACGGCAACAAAAGACACCGCACGGGGACATTGCTGGAACTCAGCCTTGATGTATCCCCTTTCCCTTGAAGACGCCAGCCGAATGGAGGCAACTGCCGCGACCCCCGGGCTCAACCCGGGAACTGCACACGACTTTCACTCAGATCTCACTCACAAATGCAAATGTACCGGCACAACCACGTGCATTGAACGTACACAAATGCAACGACGTGAAATTTAGCGAACATGTTATTAGGGTCTTTTAGCAAGTAACGGAAATACCGGTACGCAAATACGTTACGGTATTACCGTACCGCTCCTCCTTTCCCGGTCGTTGACCTTTTACCAGTGAAGGCACCCCAACAACACAAAAGCTTTTTCAAAAATTACTGTGGGGTTGTCACGCCTCGTTGTGGCCTGTCAGCCTACGCATTGTTAACGAGGAACCTGTCGACCGGGGGACACAATGTCACTGGAAAGGAGGAGCGCTATCGTACTGCCTTACCGTATTTGCGTATCGTATTTCCGTAACTTGCTAACAGACCCTATTGTATTGAGTAGTGTTTAGCCGAAAAGAAAGTTTACTCAAGAAAAGCCACCAGCGCGCATGCTTTTTTGTCTAACACTGGTGGTACTTGTTTTTCGGGAGTCTAAATGCACAGTTGCTCTAACCTTTTCTTCTAGGAATAAGTTACACGAGCATGAATGAATAATTCAAGCGTAAAAAACAAGCATACCTTCACTCCCATGACAGTCACTTATAATATATTTATACGTATAAGGGCGTCTTTCGTTAGGTGCCCTTAAAACGTCAAGTGGATTTCTGAAAGGTGCCTTTTATTTCACTTTACCTGAATTTCTCCTCACGAAAGGCCGCTTTTACGCGCAAGCAACGGGACGTTTGTGATTACGGGCGCGAGCTTCACGGATAGCCACCAGCAGCCCCGACTGACGACTGCGAAATATAAGCGAACAGTTCCAAACAAAACGACAACTTTGCTGAACGCGTTCACATTAATTGCGCTGTTATTTTTAGTATTCCAATATTAGTATTTCCGACGGCTATAACGTCATCAGAGAACCCAGAATTATGTAAAGGTAATTATGTAGAGGGCGCGTCGCGCATGTCGTGCGATGGATGCGTGCCAGCATTGGTGAAACCGGTGAAACAGAGAAAGCGCCTAAGGCGCAATGCAAAAGATCAGTCATATGATATTTACCCATGATTTACTGCGGGCACATTTTTACTTAGTTACTGCACGTTACACGAACGGTGCGACTTTGTGAATTAAGGAGCGGCAGAAAAATACATGTATATCATATACATAGCGCATTTGCTCTGCGTAAGACGTGACACCGAGATGAAAAGGTTTTCATGTCATTTGAACTGCGTATACAACACGCGAAAAAACAATCACGGTTATTTAGATTTTGTATCGCGCATCCGTGTGATGAGGATGCAATGTCAACGCCGCACGATAGAGCAAAACGTGTTTAGTTGTACCAAGCGAGAAGTAATAAACTACATGGTTCACAGCAGACTCGCTTTTGTATGAAAAAAATACAGTTTAGGCTGAATAGAAACATTCATTAAGCTGCGGATGCAAGTACGCGAAAAAACGTTCGTGAATGCATGATGTGCATTATCATATTGAGGGTCACAGGTAGACCTCACCTGAACAACTTGACAAACAATTCCGCCGCATCTGTATCACTCGCGGTAAATTTCAATGACAGATAGATGAGACAAATATATAAGACAGTGCATTTGCTTATCGCAGCGTTAGCACACGCGTTTGAGCTATTTCCAGCAACGTACACACCATTTTTCAGTTCATAATTCCATACCGAAACTGAAACTGAGGTGGTGGTGGCGCCCCGGTCACCCTGTCAGTGTTTTTTTTTCTTTCCTAAGACATGGCGGCGCCCTGCGATTCTTGTGTACTTCGTGGTGTCGAGTTTGTTCGTGCGGGTGATTATTACTGCGTTGCATCGCGTTGTGTGTTGTGTGTTGCGGTTGCTGACGTAAGCGCAAGTTCTTCACTGAGTATTATCCGCGGTACACGGCAAATAGTCGTCATATGCTGGCCTAGCGACTCCGACAGGTGCGGCTCCTTTGTTCAGTGTCACCGACGGATTTGTTGTTTCCCCTTCAAATGTTACCGCACATCAGTGAATAGCAGCGCCGCAATCCTTTCTCGATGACGCGCTCTGTGACACTGGAAAATGCCTTGACGCTCCGGCACTTCGGGGGCGATACCGGTGGACGGCCGGACGCGGGTAGCTTGGCCATTCCTCGCTCGGCGCATCGCTTGAAAACCGGCGGTCAGCCTGCAGCGAACGCCGGTAGCGTGCGCTCTTGCCAGAGGTCAGTGATTTTGATCGTTGCGCTGCGTACGTTGAGTTGTTCTTGTTGCAGTATGCGTTGTCGCCTAAGTAAATCGCTTAACGTGTTGGTACTGCATGCTGTTGTAGTTGTGTGGATTATGTTCGCGCGCGACGTTTGTCAAGAGCGTATTCGGTAAATTTTTAAAGTTATCGCTTGCGCGCACGCACTTCTCTACGCTAAAATTAGCTGAAAGGAGGCAACATTTTTGCCAGGCACACCGTTGTCATGCGTTTTATGCATGCAGTTTACACTTGTCAAGTCCTCCGCAGTAGTGTAGCGGTTACGGTGCTCGGCTGCTGACCCGAAGGTCGCGTGTTTAATCCCGGCCGCGGCGGTCGCATTTCGATGGAGGCGAAATGGTAGAGGCCCGTGTACTGTGCGTCTCGGTGCTCGTTAAAGAACGCCAGATGGCCAACATTTTTCGGAGCACTCCAGGACGGCGTCCCACATAATCATATCGTGCATCGTTAAAAACAGCGCGAAAACAAGGACGAGACAGAAGAAACAGGACTAGCGCTGATTTTCGCTCTGTTTTTTACGATGTATGTGTACCAACAAGCTCAAGTTCGCACGCTTCTCAAAATCATATCGTGGTTTTGGGATGTTAAACCCAAACAATTATTATTATATTTCCACTTCTCAACGTACCTGGAGTAACGCAGTGAAACCGAAGGTTCAACATTCATTTATTTTGCACGAGCTCTAAAGGAAAAAATAATATTCGGCCACCGTGTTGTTCTATGAACCGTGAATCGGTACAGTGGGAGAAATAAAGCGTTTCAAGGGATATTATTCTTTAGGCGAGCATTTTGTGCGTCGTTAAGTAACGTGACCCGCGAAAGCGTTTAGAATAGCACTCTTGAACACTGTTTATCGTCTTTCCAGCTATAGCGAATGTAGTAGATTTGCTAAAGATGCAATTTCTGCAGCATGAGACTACAGTGAAACCTCGGTGATACGAATATCACGGGACCACTAAAAATATTCGTATCATCCGAAATTCGTATCACCAGAAAGCATGGAAAATTAGCTTGCGACAAAAGAAAGCTGGCATACCTATTCATTTATTGTGTTTCAGGGCCGCAGCAACGTCAGGAAGAACTGTGAATGATTGTCAGTAAAGTTTTTAGATGTCGGCAATCATACTAGCACTCGTAAATATACAGGGTGTTTCAAGAAATCTGTCCACTATTTTTTAAAAAATCAGCAAAATGCGGTATTTGTTCGCTGTCTTCACATATGCTTTTTCTGTAGCGGCAGGCATCTTAACATGGTTGAAGACATGATTTGGGACAGTAATTAATAAAGTTAAATTAATTAACTTTTTTAATTAGCGGAGTTAGGTGGTTAAGTCCAAAGGGAGAATTAAAGTCCTTCATGCGAAGAACCCATTTCAGCTTTCAGATTTCGAAAAAGCGGTCTCTAGGAATAATTGTGAGGTAATAAATTTCAGGCAAATTCAACGGCGAAACCGAAACCCAAGCACCGATGAACGCGAGAAGCAGACGACTAGAATGACGTCACTGTTCAAGACAACGGTTACAGAGGTGCAGTTCTTCCCCGTTCGTTAACGTATGTGCGTCATGCGTGCAAGCTACTGCAAGCGCAGCCCACACTCACACCAAGAAGTCGGTTGATGGTTGATATAATGAAGTTCACTCATTGTGGACGCCTCAGACGAATGTGGCAGTTGCGCTCTTGCGCGTTTCGGTTTCGGTTTCGCCGTAGAATTTGCCTGAACTTCATTACTTCGCAATTATTCCTAGAGGCCGCTTTTTCGAAATCTCAAAGCTGAAATTCGTGCTTCGCATGAAGGACTTTAATTCTCCCATTGGACTTAACTACCTAACTCCGCTAAATAAAAAGTTAATTAATTTAACTTTCTTAATTACTGTCACAAATCATGTCTTCAACCATCTTAAGATGCCTGCTGCTACAGAAAAAGCAATCGTGAAGACAGTGTGCAAATACCGCATTTTCCTGATTTTTTTAAAAATAGTGGACACATTTCTTGAAACACCCTGTAGGTATATTGGCGAGTGCTACGCATATTGACGTTGTGAGGCCTGACTCCTTCGCCAAGACAATCCTCGCCTTCTTTCGGTCCTCGTCCACCTTTCATAGGATGCCTGATGCATGAAACAAGCAACAACGACAGCAGCCCGCGTCGACGCTTAAGACAAAAAAGCATGGCGTCAATGCCCTCTGTAATCTAAAAGCGAAGGCACAAGGAGGCACATCCTCAAAGGTTCGCGCACGCATTCTCGGAGGCCGTGATGCGTTTCTGAAGGTTTATTCTGACCGTAAGAAAAGTATTTTTCTTACACCGTGATTATAACGATTTGGCGATGCGGTGCGGGCATCTCGCACGTGCTTGGCGCGTCTTCCGCGACAGCGCGGACAAGCACCTTTTCGTACCTGGGCGGTAGTGTACGTTCGTATCAAACGTCGCGGGGTGAAAATCGGTTCGCAACAACCGTACTCCATTACATTGCAGGCCAATGGGCCTTGGCCGGGACCAAAGGAAAATTCGTATCACCCAGAAATTCGTATGAGCTGTGATCGTATCACCGAGATTTCACTGTATTTAGTACGGCCGGTTTGACCCATTTTGTATCATGCATGTTGAACTAATTTGACTAGCCGTGCTCTCAGCTGAATTTTCAGTCCGCCGCGGTGGAGCAGTGGTGATGGTGCACCGCTGCCCACTCAAAGGTCGCGGGTTCGATAGAGGTTGCGGCGGTCACATTTCGATAGAGGCGAAATGCTTGAGGCCTGTGTTCTCTGCATTGTCAGTGCGAAAAACACCAGACGGTCAAAATTTCTGGAGCCCTCCGCCTCGGCGTCTCTCATAATCATAGCCTGGTTTCAAGATGTGAAACCCTAGATATTATTACCAGCTAAATTTTCACTTTATTTCAGCACTGCACGTGCGTTCAGGCATTGAAGCTACGTGCGACATCGGTATTGGAAAATTCGTGAACACAGGGTGTCTCGGGCACCGCATGTTCACGAATTTTTCATCTCTTGAAGCTTCCATCTTACCCTCAAACTCTGCTTTTTTTGGATTGGTATTACTTGTTTCCTAACTTTCGCAGCTGAATAGCGCGTAGTAAGTTATCACTGTGTTTACATGCTAGTCATTGATGGAAAACCATTAATAGGTTATTCGTGCTCTACAGGTGGTGCGAAAGGTGGGCTGCAGTTTTGCATGACTCTAGGGAGTATCATAAAGCAGCATTATTGTCTTTATTAGAGAACCATAAATTTTAGTTTTCACGTGGATAAAGTATGTTATAAATATGGTTGCACATTCTGTATGTGGCTAAAGACAGAAATAAGCCACCCTGCATCTAAGGTAGATAATATGGCACGTCCATGGCTTGTTTGGTTCCACATGCAGCTTGGCACAGACGAGGAATGGAGTGTCATCGAAATCTTGTTTGCTCATCTGTGCCGCCCGGCACGTTCAACCGAACATGTTAATGTACCAACTCGCCCAACTTGCCGTGTAAATCCACTGACATGGCACAGTGCAACACTGGCATGCTGAGCTTTCATCCTGTACATGCTGTGAACATTCAATCAATAGGATCCATGTGAAAGTGTATTGTGGTTAGTGAAAGCCTAGTGAAAGTGTATTGAGCAATAATCGCATGAACCATGAGGTTCAAAAATTACAGATAACATTTATTAACATTTTCTTAGATGGGTGATTGTCGAAGGCACGCTATAGCATATGGCTGATGGGGATGTTTTGTGTTATTAGTGAAATAATTTAATCTTCCTGCTGTTATATTCTAACATATAAGTTAATCAGTGCATAATGTGATAGTGCCTTGGTCAGGCAATTTAAAAATATACCTGTATCGTCTGAGCCATTTATTATTCAATGTAAGGTTTGCGTGAGATGACGCCTGCATGGCCAAGCTTTAAGTTCACTGGCAACAGCCTTATTACACAACTTTCTCTCAAAGCCTGTCCTAGCAGACTTTATTGGCAACAAACCAGATCGCATCTTTGACAATACTTTAACAAAGAAACTGTTGCAGCCTGCTCCTGTCCTGGTGAAGCTGGAGATGACCGCATGCAGCCAATGCTGATGTGAACCAGAGTAATGAGCAAATGCAGTTAGGCCAAGGCTCTGTCGTAAACAATTTTGACATTATTGTTGCCACAGAATAGGCTTTTGCAATTTGTGTGCCTGCTCACATTTGGCGAAGTTCAGTAAGTTTCATCTGCTACACATGAGCAAAGGAACATATAGGAGTGCTGATGTAGTGTTGGAATCTCCTTGAATGCATAGAACATATGTTCCACACGTCAGCATCAGATTTTGAATGCATTTAATTCTAAAGCTACTAAAGTGGGTCATTTGATTTTGAAGTTAAGCTTAATCTATAAAAGCTACCTATCTCAGACACCAGAATTAGTGAAGCCTAGAAACCAGTTACAGTGCTGTGTTGTTCATATATCCGTGTGTAACGGGCATTATTCCAGTTTTCATGTGCATGTTTAGTAATGGCACTGCCCACAATCCCTGCGTCGATTCAAGGAAATAGGCCCTGGTGCAGCAGAGATTTGTATGTTATTGCTACAGTGTCGCAGTGAAGGTAGCACAGAATGAGACATACACACCATGCAGGGGCATAGCCTGAATTTTTTTTAGTGGTTGTGATCTAGCCTTATTTTACATATGTTTGTGTTTGTGCGTGCATTTGTATTTGTGTGTGTTTATATACACATACAGCACTTCAAAATTTTGAGGGCATTCGAAATCCCCCTTCCAGCTATGCCAATTACACCATGGCTTGTGATGTTTTGTGCAATATTGCATTCTTTTATGCTGTTCTCATTTCAACATGTGAAACTTCCCTGCAGCACCATTTTTGAAGTGGTCCTATGTATTGAAAGTAAGGTGGTGCTCTCACGGTGCTCTCTTTTTCTAGAATGCTACAGCACTTTCGGGCAATACAAGAAGCACGATTATACTCTCTATCAACCCTTGTAGCATTTTCTTTCTCATCGAGAACCACACAGGCTTGCAGCCACTCCTTGCTTTTGTTGTTGCTTTGATTGAACATTACATATGGCTGTGAACGTTCTGTCCTATAGTTGTTGAATACTCGTAGTACTTCGGTGACACCTCATGCCAGCGCAGAGATAAATGTGGCATAAATTCTTTTGTTGCATAGGCACACAGGAAAGTAATCCTTCCTGAGGCAAACAGTGCTTGTTCATCTTTTGTGCACACATATTCAAAGCCATGTGATTTCTGTCAAAGAGGGCGAAGTGTAACACAAAACAAATACATTCCTCTTATTGCCGTCTGCCTAGTACCAATCTGTGGCGCCATGGTGAACCTGTACCATAGTACGAACTTCTTTAGTGCAGAAATATGAATTTTCTAATCGCAAACGCGACTATGGCATGTTAGGAACTAAAGCTGGAAGCATATGCCGTGTTTTCCGCGGGCGAACAAACTTTTCATACTGCGAACGCCGGCGTTGCCGCCGACCACGTTGGTTGCCATAGCAACGGCCAATAAAACATTTTTCTCTCTTGAAGTTGCGTCGTCCCGCCGATAGATATCCGGTGCCGTCGCCGGACCAACGGACGCGCGCCGTTGTTACTTTATCTGGTCGAACCCGCCTTGCAAGCAAGCCGCGAAGTTATGCCCTAAACCTAATCGCACCGTGAAAAAAAAGAGGGGGAAGGGGGTAGTGGTTCCAAAATTCCTTGACCTTGTTCTATCCCGTGTAGAATGCTGTTTAAGCTACCATCGCCGCAGTACAGCGGTGCGCTACGGAGAAGCGTATTAAGATTTAGAAGGGGCTGTTAGCACTAATCACGGGACACAGCAAATTTTGTTCCTCAATTACTAATGCATGTATACACCGCATAATTGTGAGAACTCTATAGTATGATCGCTGACGCGAAAAAAAAATAAGTGGTAATCATTTGGAGCAGTGTATGACATTTCTGGAGGCAAGAAACAACAAACAAAACTGTACGCCAGTTTTTTTTTTTGCACCACCCCCACTTGTTACTGATTTACAAGCCTCCTGAATATCAAGGTCGCCAGCTTGGCAGATCCACATTTGAATTTGCACAGTCTGTCAAAGGATTCTACAGGCGATCCAAATCCTAATGTGGGCTTCACCAATCTTGGCACAGTTCAAAATACTGCTTTTATTGAAATAGCAGCGTCAATGTTCACTGTGCGCGAATTAGGTGGCGTTGCTTGGTTCGTACATATTTTTTTTATGCTTTAAATGTAAGCCTTCTCTGTTATACTGCTCCAAATTCGGGATTTTGCGCCTGCCCTGTGTGTTCTTTACTGTGTCCTGTTTTTCTCGCGCTACGCTTCGACATGTATCTGTACCAACTTGCCCAGTACTCTACGTTAAAAAATGGATCTTTTTTCCCGTAACCTGCTCAAAATTTGGATTTTTTTTGCTCCAAAAGCAACATTTTGCTGCTCCAAAAATTTGTCCTAATTCTATTTCGGCTGTTCCACCCCTGAATTACGTTTGATGCCATCATACCTGCATGTGAGTTAGGCAAGAGTTAGATTGATCTGTTTTGGTTTTAAAGGACACTAAAATGAAACCTTAGATCAGTCTAGACAAATAAACTATTTTTAATTTCTTTAAGAGCTCTAATGTCATTAATTTTCTGTAAACTTCATATGTGAACTGGTTGTAGAGAAAATGAAAATATCTCAGTTGTTAAGTTTCATGATGATTTTCAGCACATGCGCATAGGGTGACGTCGCAGATATTGTGTGTTTTTGCATATATCTGCCACATTTGCTTGCCAAAATTTTCTAGAACCTGCTATGTTAAGACATTGGCTTTTTAGGAACACAATGTAAACAATATATACTGTAGCAGGTGCTGGCAAAACCTGCGCTGTCATGCAGAGCTGGTGTGGGGACTTCTACGAGGTGTCGCCTTGTGTATCTTTTCGTACATTATCTCGCTTACGAATGAAAGGACGCTGAGCGAGTTGGTAAAGATTCATGACAAAACCGGTAGGCATGCAAACATGGACTCAAGAGAGAAGTCAAGACAACACAAATGCTGACTAACCTTATTAGGCTAGTCGGCTAGTAAGCATTTGTGTTGTCCAGACTTCCATCTTGTGTCCATGTTTGCACGTCTACTGACTTTCATGAATCACCTACCACGCATCTTCTCGCATTAAGAGTGGTGTCTTTGGTATTCTGAAGCTTTATTGCACTAAATTACGGAAATAGCCTTATCTCTTTTGGATCCCTTTAACCCTTTCCCAACCGAAAACGAGCTGAGCTCGGGCACACAGTTTGTGCCGCTACTACCGAAGAAGAGCTGGGCTCATACACGCTGAAAGAAGCGTTGGAACACCACTATTACGCTATTCTGGTTATGTTTGTTGCGTTATATTTCGCTTCAGCAGATGGTGGCTGCCGGGGTGCGCCAACGGATGCTGATCGCACCTCGCGTCGGACTCTACAGCGCTCGCGCATTGCTTGCGTAGCGTTGCTGTGCCCAGCGTGCCCAGTCACGCAAAAAGGGAGACGGGCACATCGCGTTCCATTCTAACAGACCCCGTCTGAATGGGTACAGGTGTTCGCGGAACACACTTTGGAATTTACAGTGTCTTTCAATTTTTGTGGAAGCGCTGCAAATCTTTGACGTCGACAATACTCTCTTTACTCGTGGAACGTCACATGGGGCTCAAAATAGCCATACCAGGGGTGACGTCACGAGGTGCTGCCAACTCAGATTAGCACTCACGCTTGCTTTAAAACCAAATCAAAATATCTTAGCCAACGTCTGGTACTAACAATCGGTCAGTAGTGCCCCATAATCAGCTCAATCAAACAACGGAATTTTGGTGTCAGGGCGTCTTTAACCTTTTGCTTGAAGTGATTGCAGCTGGTTTCGTTGATGTTATTGCTCCATATTGCAGCAAAAACAGTTTATTTGTTTTCGTTTCATTCTGTTGTAGCATGCCTGGAAAAATGCTTCAAGGTACACCCCAGCCCGGCTGCGCCACCTCAAGGAAACTGCCTTGCTGCCATCTGCAAGCTCCTAAGAAGTTACTTTATGAAGCAAGCCCGCAGGACATATGTGTTAGGCATCACAGCATGGAGAACAAATAAACACAAGTCCTTTGTGCAACATACATTCATTGATTCCGTGCTGCATCATCATATGTGGCTGCATCCTTGGCCACGTGAAGACACAGACAAGCTTGTTAAGATCAATGGTAGAAGGTAGTCTATAATAACGAAGTGCAATGTCTATTTTTTCATTTAATTCAAAGTTCGGCCTTGACTCGGGTGTCCAACACCTATCATCTACCCGTCTGCCCGTCCCTCAGCGTACACCCACCGTCCACCCATCATCTGTCCATTACTCCCACCATCTGCCCATCGTCCACCATCCACCCGTCATCTCTCCATTACCCGCACCATCCACCATTCGTCCACCACCACCCATCGTCTGTCCATCACCCACCGTCCCTCCACCACCCACCAACCCACCGTCCGTCCACCATTACCCAGTACCATAATCCACCAATATGGTGGGTGGTGGGTCCCATCATGCCCACTATTGGGCAAATTTTCAATAGGGTATACTTTCCTTGGGAACATAGGAGGTCGACTTCACGCATGGATTGCCAGCTATCTCAGCGAAGGTACCATTTTCATGTCGACGGCTGATGGCGACACCGGCAGGCACTATGTCAACCGTGGTGTTCCACAAGGCGCGGTTCTCAGTCCAACACTATTCAACGTCACGCTCATTGGTCTTGGTGCGGAGCTTCCTGACAATGTCAAAATCAGCGTATACGCAGACGATATTTGCATATGGGCCTCTGGAGTAACGCGCCCGCAAATGCGAGCAAGACTACAACAGGCTAGGTCAATAACATCCAAGTACTTGCGCCGTCAAGTCCTGCAACTCTCAACTGCAAAGTGTGCTGCATTGGCGTTCACAAGGAAATCAATCACGCGGTATCCGATATTCGCTGACGGAGCAGTGATTCCTGCTGTGACGCATTACAGATATTTAGGCGTCGTTATTGACCGCAACCTATCTTGGTCGAAGCACGTAGCAGCGCTGCGGACCAAACTAAGCAGCTTTGTAGACGTGCTTCGTGTTGTAGCTGGTCTAAGATCGGGCCCCTCTGAGAAAAGCCTTCTGCAGTTGTACCAGGCATTGTTTGTGGGATATGTGCGCTACAGCTCACCTGTGCTGTCACGTATGCGTACAACGTGCATTCGTACGTTGAAAAGCCTTCAAGCACGAGCACTCCCGGACATGCCTAGGCCTCCCGCGATGTACTACAACATCAGGCACCATCGAAGAGTCACGCACCTACCCTATAGAGGTTTACACGTCTTGTGAACCTCTTCGAATCCACCTTCGGCTGCTGACCCGGCATCCGCACCACCACTTGTCTTTAACCGGCCAGGCTGTGCCTACTCGGAGTGCATCAATACTCACAGACGTACCATTCCTCTAGGTTTCGCACCTACCGAGATCCCTGAAGTGTCATTGTGGACACTGCGAAAACCACTGGTATGCTTTCAAATACCCGGGATTCCAAATAAATCACGGGTTCCTTGTGCTGGCCGAAAGCAACTCACCCTGGCATACTTGACTGAGACATGCAACGACTCTATACATGTATACACTGATGGCTCTGTGACTCCTTGCGTTTCAACCGCCGCTTTTGTGGTCCCTCAACTGGATATTTCCCGGCAGTACAGATAGATCTTAACTCATCATCAACAGCAGCAGAATTGGTTGCTATACGGGAAGCTGTTCGCTTTGTAGCGGACCAGGCACCACGCAAGTGGACTATACTTTCTTGATGCAAAATCCGCATTGCAAGCCCTCAATTCATGCTCAAGACGAGGACAATATTACGTATTGGCTTCCCAAATTATACAGGCATTCGATATCACGCAACAGAATGGTCACTCGGTCATCTTCCAGTGGGTACCTGGACGTTGTGGCTTGGCAGGCAACGTGCTCGCTGATGCTGCAGCCAAAACCGCTTTGGATAACAGCGCCGTTCTCGTAAATATTCCGTACTCTCGAAGTGACGTGAACTTCTTGTTGAGATCACTTATGCGAGAGCTCACGACAACTTACTGGTCTCAACCGGACAATCGGCATAGACGTCTGCGGGAAACAGACCCGAACATGACTTTTCGACTGCCGGCTAAAATAAAGCGAGGCCACGCCAGTCTGCTGCACCGGATTCGACTAGGCATCGCCTTCACCCGACGCTACGCGCACCTTATCGGCCGTGCTGACAGCCTGAACTGTGAGCGCTGTCCAGTGGTTGAGACTCTAACACATGTATTGTGCGACTGCGCTTTCTCCGTGTCCGAACGCAAGAAGCTGGCTTCAACGTTGGCCAGCATCGGTGTTAACACACTAAGTGAAGCTAACCTATTGTCCGCAATGTCCGACCAGACAGCATCAAGGACTGCTACAAAGGCATTCATAGATTTTCTGAAGAATACTGGACTTGACAGTAGACTTTAAGAAGACCACTGTGTGTTACGTGGTCATTGTACATACACATCACCTCTTCCTGTCCCCATCATCATCATCTTTATCACTCTTTCCCTCCCGTTCCCTTTTCCCCTGTGCTGAGTAGCAGGCCAGAGCGCACAAGCTCAGGCCGACCTCTCGGCCGTCTAATAAATTCGCTCTCTCTTGTCTGTTAGTTCTCATTAATCTAGAGTTATAAGCCATGAAATGTAACTACAGGCAACTAGACCCAACACGGTGGTCTCGGTTGTGCTCGATCGCTGACCCGAAGGTTGTCGTGTCTCATTCTGGCTGCATTTTCGATGAAGGCGAAAATGTTTGAGGCCTGCGTACTTAGATTAGGCATGCGCAGAGAAAATGCACATACTTTTGTATAATGCTTCCACTTTTACTTGTTTTTGTTCATGATTTTGTTTACTATGTACCCCCCACCCCCCTTTGTAATGTATTTATACCCTGATGGTATCTATAAATAAATAAATAAATAAATAATTGGGCAGGAGCAATGAACGAAAAAACTGCTTGTGGCACCCTTGTCGTGGCAATTACATATAACGCCTCTCTTCAGCTGCGAGATCCTAAATAACCTTGTGTTCGTCATTACGCAACATATATCATCATCAAAACCTTGTGTTACAGACCGACGCAAGTGATTACAGGCTTGACGCAATCCTTTTACAGGAGTGCGCAGGGGCCCTCGGACCTTCTGCTTTCGCAAGCCACCACATTGACCGGTGCAGAACGCATTTACACGATAAGAGAAAAAAGAGTGCCTAGCGATCATTTTTCCGTCAAAGAATTTTGACATGTTTTTTGGATGGGACTCTTGTTTGCAATTCAGACTGATCATCAAGCGTTGCCTTCACTGAAGCGATGCCTACTCCTTCTGGACAAGTGGCGCGATGGGCTCTTACCTTGCACCGCTACGACTATGTCGTCGAGTATAAGGGCAGCACTAACACAGTTGCTGACGCGCTTTCACGCGCACCTTTTTTCTCTTGAACCGCAGGCGGAGCCGGAAGCAGTGTGCGTATTTACGGCGCCACTGGTGACCATGGAGTCGCGTTGGCGTGCTTTGGTGTCTGAACAGGAGCTTCTTGCAGCGCAGCAGAAAGATGGACTCTGTCGTAAAGTGTCGGAAAAGCTGGCGGCTCGTGACCTAGCTAACACTGGAAGCGACAAAGAAACCGACTGCTACGTGCTCGGAGAAGGCCTCTTGTTGCAGTGCTTTCCCCAGGCTAACAATGGTGACATTGAGTCACCGTTTCGAGCTGTTATTGCTCGCAAACTTGGGAAATTGTTTCTGAAGTACTACCATGACAGTGCTTTAGCTGGTCATTCTTTAGGACAGAAGGAGTACGAGAAGCTGTACCATACGGTAACCTTACCACGTATGAAACAAGACGCCTTACGCTACGCGCGTTCAAGTTTAGCTTGTTAAGAGACGAAACCACCCGGTGGTTTAGCGTTCGGCACAACGAAGTTATGGGAAATAGTCGCATGTGATGTAATGGGTTCTTGCCCATAAGCCCGCGGTGAAGCCAGTATTTGCTTGCTGTGACTGACCATTTCACAAATTGGGTCGAACTGTTTGCCACACGCAAGCTCACTTCGCAAAAGGTGTCGAACTGCCTTCTCAAAACCTTCACGTAGTTCGAATTCTCCCTCTGCCCAGCTGATCACGGACAAGTCGGCGTATTTCACCAGCAAGGTGCTCACGTATTCCCGTTAGGCCTGGGAATTCGTCGAAAGCGCACGTATGCGTATCATACACAAGCCAACATCACGGAAAGGGCAAACCGAAATGATCAATCTTCGCTTGTCGAGCATACTGAGCGTCACAAAGACGGGTATATGAAACTGGTAGAAATAGCGTTTCCAACTAGAACGACAGTGAATCGTTCAACAGGTTTCACTCCTGCTCAACTTAACCGAGGCTAAGAATTGCAATTTCCGCAGGGCAAAATTCTTGCTCTAACGAGCGCTACTAGTAAGCCTTACGCGAAGTTGGAAGGTGACCTAAAGCAGAGGTTGATTGACGCCCTACAACAGGCAAGGCAGCTCCCCGACGTATCATGTGTTGAACAGGCACCCCGACGTATCATGTTTCAATACAGTGAGACAAGCGTCGAAACTAAGTAAAACGGCAGGTCGTAGACAGGTGTTCAAGCAGATATTCCCGCTCAACAATGCCTCGAAAGGTTTTGCAGCTTCCGTAGCTAGCATGTGGGACGGACTGTATATAATATCATCCAGAAATGTAGGCTTTGGTACATGCCGTAAGATTGCTCGGCTAATCAAGTGTATGGCCTTGTTCATGTGTCGGATCTGAAACACTTCTATGCACGACATGATTCAGCTACTCGGGTGTAAGGTTGCGCTCTGCGAGACCCCCCCCTCCTGCCCACGCCCACATTCCTGGGCTTGTAATGTCACGCTCTTCGGGACACCCCCCCCCTTCTGCCAACGCCCAAGTTCCTGAGCGGGAGCGAGCTACACGACAGGAGATAGGGGGGTGCGTCCCCAAGCTATGCGGGTGCGTCGGACGTGAGTCACCCCTCTGCGCCTTGCTTGGGATTACCTGCCCAACCCTTTTGCTCCTTCTGCTACCTGCCCGATCCTGGCCGGTGCCGATGACCGCAGGCAACGCGGACTGATGGGGGAGGGGGGATACAGGGGATAAAAGGAGCGGCCCAAGAGACCGCGACGTCTTTTTGCTACTGTAAAGCTTGCCGGCTAGACACCGGCACTGCAGCTTACGGCCCCACTGAGGGTCATTCTCTTTTTTTTACTTTCTGTCGTACTCCTGTACATAGTTTTGTACATAAAGTTTGTTTTAAAACGTCCAGCGGCGAAGGCGTCTTCTTCCGAGGCAACTTCACGAAGACGGCGGCGATCTCCATCGCGAAGCGCGGGCCCGGCCTTGCTTCGCTCCCAAAGAACCTGACCGAACGCTCCACGAGTTCGGACGAAAATTTACTTCGGGATACCGACAATCTCGGCCAGAGCTCGGCCCCCAGTCACCGACACCGCCACCCAGGTGGTACAACCTACGGCGCCGGTAACGATGAGGCGAGGCCTTATGAAACATGGCATATAATGCTGTCCCATTTTTTCCATTTTGCACTTTGCGCAATTATTGGCGGGAAGGATCATCATTTTAACAGGAGCATGATAATTGCTCCTATTAAAGTGATGATGTGACGAGGTTCTTTTTCTGCATTTTGTTGGGTGAATGGACTAAAGAGTTTTTATTGTTTTGCTGGCCTTTACTATGGCTTACGTCTCCTACTGTTGGAGCGCGGCCCCAGGATTCCCGCCGGCTATTCCGGGCCTGCCCCCACCTGCGGCGCCGTGCATGTCGACAGCCGCCATCTACTGCCTCCGTTGTCGGGGAGACGCTTCAGGTGCCTTGCAGCTGGACATTCTGTGCCATCATCCGGCCTTTTTGAGGAGTGGCGATGTGTGGGAGCAACGCACATTGGCTACCTAGAAATAGCGGCACGTGTTGCGCAGTGGCGGTGCGTGTGGCCTACCTCCACGGCTTGAAATGGGCAGCCTACAGGCAGCCCAGGGGAGAGGTGCCTTGATTGCGAAGTACTCGCACCCGCGTTGGCCGAATGCTGCTGCCCGTAATCACGGACACCGCCTCACTGCCCCACGTTCTTCGCCGTCTTTTTCGTATGAGCTGTTTTGAATAAATTATTTGCTGTAATTTGAAGACTCCGTAGTCAAAGCGAGGTCGTCGTCCTTGCTTTGTATGTATGCATGCATGCATGTATGTATGTATGTATGTATGTATGTATGTATGTATGTATGTATGTATGTATGTATGTATGTATGTATGTATGTACAGGCGTGAGCAAAGTGTGCAAACCACGGTATCACGTGGCAGAATGCATCGGCGCGCTATCTACCGACGCGGCGCCTGCTGCGGCGCGCGTGCGCGTCCCGTGGTATCAGGTGGCCTGTCATGTGGGCATGTCTGACGGGGTTACGGCGCTCGTAGCCAAAACGACCACTGGGTGTCGCTTTCTTTACTCCATCGAATCTGTGCCGTTCTTTCACTTAGCGGCTGCGGCGGCCGGTTCAAGCGCCGGGCTCGCGTCGTTCTTTGCTCTGGTTAATTAGCCTAACTAAGCATAGCTACCATCGTATAACCTAATGAAGCCTAGCATACAAAATTAACTTTTCTCTGCCCAGCTTGCCTTTGTCGCGTTAAGCCAAGTTAAAGTTTGATGAACCTAGTTAAGCCTAGTGAAGTAAGTGTAGCCGAAACTAATGATACCTAGTTAAGCATGGTATCACCTAATAAAGCCACCGAATTAAGCTGATTTTAATTAAGCCTAGTGCAGCTTGCTGTTTTCATGTTAAGCCAAGTTATGCTTAGTGGAGCCCAGATGAGTCGAGATAAGTATAGTCCGATAAGTATGATTGGTATGGCGTCTCCTAACTAAGCAAAGCACAATTACGTCTAATGAAGTTATATCTAATTAAACCCAATTAAAGCAATTGATGTCGAATTCCCCATGAGCTAAGAGGATCGAAGCTCAGGAAGATACTAATTACTCCTGACCGAGTTGAGACTCATTAGGCAAACTAAATATAATTAGCGTTAGAACTAATCAAATTATAACTGCTTATTGTGTGTGACATCGAAGTAATACCACCCGTGGTAGTCTAGTTTGATGTCGCTGAATTATGCAAATCACGCCTAGTTAAGCTTACTTGAGACATCTGTTGCTGCATAGGACGCCCTTGGCAGTAAAATGTTTCATACAGTGTAATTCACGTAAATTTACACAGCGCAAGCAGGCTGTAAAATGCTCGTTTTATTTTGTCAGAAAATGTGGAAAAGAATAGCTTACGAAAATCGAAAACTGGGCAAATAATGCGCCATGAAGAAATGGCAATTAGGGCTCGATATCGCGCCTTCACCTTTAGCGCCAGCTTGCATCGACAAAAAAAGCTGTCTGTCGGTCGCTAATGAGTAAGATTGCGTTTAATATCTGAGATGATTCCGCTAGATAATTCAATCCCTGAACAACGGTGTTGCCGAGCCGCAAAAAAGAGGTTTGAGTTGAAGCCTTCGGCCAAATATGTTTTATCAATTCTGTGTGGACATCCTTCGCACGCTTAGCCCCACGCCCTACCTCCGTTATCACTGCAAGCGATGAGAGCAGACGATTAAACAGCCGATCACACTGAAGCGACACCCAGTTGTGGTTTTCGCTACGAGCGCCGTAACCCCGTCAGACAAAGCGACATGAGAGGCTAGCCGATACGACGGGACGCGTATGCGCACCGCAGCAGGCACCCCGTCGGTAGATGGCGTGTCGATGCATTCTGCCACGCCATCCCATGGTCTGCACACTTTTGCTCACGCCTCTATGTATGTATGTATGTATGTATGTATGTATGTATGTATGTATGTATGTATGTATGTATGTATGTATGTATGTATGTATGTATGTATGTATGTATGTATGTTTAGTAATATGTTTCATGCTGTGGTTTATCGCGTCAATACCACGATATGATGTATCAGGAACGGCGCACCGCAGTGGAGGGCTCCAGAAATTTCAACCGCCTTGGATTCTTTAATATTCACCTCAGTCTAAGTACAGGGGTATAGCATTTTGTCTCAGTCAAGATGCAAGCGCCGCCGGGATCGAATCCGCGCCCTTCGCGACAGCAGCCGAGCGCCGTAACCACTTAGTCATTAAAGGGACTCTGCAACACTTTTTAGCATGGTCTGAAAACGCCGCCGTTCGGTAGTCGAGGCTCCTGAGAAAACGCGAACTGACATTACAGCTCCGCACGCAGCCTAGAATTTGCAATTCATTCTCAAAGTCGGGTAGAAATCGCTCCCTCTTCTCTCTAGAAGTGAAGCCGTACACCCAAATTACTGCGCCTTCAGTCCGCGGCCGTTGGCTGGTTCCAGCATCGCGCGATCCAGAGTTACTGTGGTCACCGCAAGGGACCGCCACGTGCCAACGATGCTGTCGTCATGCCACTGAAATTAAGCGGCGTAGTCGAATGCAAAACAAAAAGAAAGTGGTTGAGGTCATGACGAGCACTAACGACGGGACGCATCTTCTTGCTCCCTTGTCACCCTCTCCACAACGGTCGGAAAGCCGGCCGCTCCAGCGTCCCAAGTAAATACGTCACAGCCTACGTCACAGCCACCCTCTTGAAATGAGCTGCCAGCCAGAGGATCGATAACTGAAGGCGAAATTGGCGCTAGAGTAGATGGCGAGGCAAAATAAAAGTGGCCAATGGCAGCGCTTGCAGCCGTGCCGGCAGAGCCGTGCTCCCCGCGCCGGCGCGGGCCGCGCATAGCCGTGCTTTGCCGCTGCCATCGGAGCCCGTCGAAGCCGCCGGCTGTTATGCAAAGTTTCGTTATGTTCCGTTACTTGGCCGGCGTGTGTCGTTATTGCGGTGTCTGCGTGTGCGCTCTTGCGACGTGATGGTTAACGGCATGCAGAATTCGGACATTGTGCAATGGTGCACGGATACTTCAAGACCATCCGAGTTCGCAAGATTCTTCCATGCTCCGAAAAACTAAAGGTGAGTATGCGGTTTGCGTTCGCAGCCACACATGCATAGCTCCATTGCAGTTCGGAAACAGTTATTGTTTTTCAATATAGCGGAATCGTGGAGAGCACGAGGTTACGGTTAATATCGCTGTTCCTCGAAGCAATGAAATTAAAGCCCTCTTAGTTTAACTTTTGCGTCTCTGACATGACTGCTGGCTAGGAAGTGCGCTTTGCTTTTTTTGCCAGTTTATCATTCCGCACAGTTTAAATGCGCGTTTCTGCGACTCGATGGTTCGCAGCTTGCACTCAGCCGAGTCGAGGAAACGACGTTTCCTTGATGCGTCTGCGTAATTTGTAGCGTTGGAATTCATAGTTTTCAATCGCTTTTTTTTTTTCAGGACGGGAACGTTGTCGGACTATTGGAGAAGGCAACAACTGATGCGTTTGCCCAAGGAGGGGTTGACAGTTGTGAAATCTTCTGTCTGCGAAGTCTCCATCCACAACTCAAGGGGACCAGCTTTCTATTCTGCCCCCGGTGCGTTTTTTTCGGTGCGTGAATATTCTATTCAGTATACTTACAGCTAAAGAAGTGCTCTTCGTGTTTATGTATTATCTCTGTAATTACCTATGGAAAAACTGCTCTAAGAATTCATGTGTAGGCATGAGGGAGTCTTTTTTTTTTTTTTTTTTTTTGAGGCTTGAGTGTTCTATATGTAGAGTTTTACTGTTTGTGTTTATCACAATGAAGTGCTCAGTGTACCCGGCATGACATCCTCCATTCAATGACGTTATCTTCGGCTAGACATTGTATTCCCGGTATAAGAAAAGCTTTGTAGTAGGCTTATTTCACCTGACCGTTCAGTGATACGCTTTTCTTCGAACGTTATGTGCTGCTGCATAAACTGACCATGCCATTCATCCCGTTGCCACCAGCTAACTCTTAAGTAGTGGTCAGTTCCTAATAATGTGTCTTGCTCTTTTTAGTGAAATGTACTACTTACTCCGCCAAATCTGCTTTTTCGTTTTCATTTGGTTTATCAGCAGTGAAGGTGTCCTGCATTCCATATATATTTTAGCAACATCTAAGCAAATATATGAGTGGTTGTTGTGTGTTTCGTATCAGTACAACGGTTAATAGGTAGATCATGGGTGCTATGCAGGATGGCCCGAGCTTCTCGGGCACACGAGTTTGCTCCGAGCTCGCACTGCGGCGGTCATGGCACAAAGACAGAGCGGAGCGCGTGCACGATAGCAGCATTGACAAAAACGGCTACATGAACGAGCGTGCGGTCAAAAACGCATGTGGGGCATCTGCGGCGGTAATCAAAGAAACACCGCGTGCAACACGTCAGCGCCGCCACTCAGTCCACATTTCAACAGTGCAGCTACGTCAGCGTGATTGTTGCGCTATCTTTTTGCCAACTCAGCATTGCGCCTCCCACAGGCGTGTTCGTGGGCGTTCTTCCACTTTCGGGCATGTTCTTTCGTTCCACCCGCAGCATGGAAATTTCCACTCTCGATGGCAACAAGGTTGCACACGCTGCACTCTCGTGCAGCTCGTTTCGCTTCTATCAAATATTGCGGATAAATATACGCACATGTTGTCACCAGGGGCGCTCGCATCATTGCGCCAACGCGGCTGTGAGTGGTACGTCATGAGCGCGGTGAAACTGAATGCGAGACATCGCAGCCGCGTGATGATATAACTTTTATTTCTTCGTGCGTGTGTGCACAGTCTGCGCGATAAAGCTGATAGATGAATCATGCCGCTCGCTGGCGTTGCGGCGTGAGCACTGCTCCTTGGCAAGCGCAAACGCGGTGGGTGGACCCGATCTTCGCCGCGGGCGTCTGTCAATCAAACTGATTGACGCGTGAACTCGGGTACAAACTCGTTGATTCTGAGAAGGCCC
The DNA here is from genome assembly GCA_030522465.1 of Rhipicephalus appendiculatus. Classification (NCBI taxonomy): domain Eukaryota; kingdom Metazoa; phylum Arthropoda; class Arachnida; order Ixodida; family Ixodidae; genus Rhipicephalus; species Rhipicephalus appendiculatus. The sequence continues at coordinate 13,629 of JALIZH010010551.1, read as the reverse complement.
CAGTTCAACTCGTGACTGTCATGGTGCCCGTGTGACTGTCAAAGGTTTCATGCGGTGGACGCTAAGCAGTAGCTTCTTTGCATATAAAATAATTTGGTCAGCCTTTTCTACTTGTGCAAGGCTGGAGCCATAGAGGAGCTTGTGATCACCTAGCTTCTTCCAGCGTTTTAAGTCGGTTGTCTACTCAGTCTGCTCGGTATACGCTTCGAAGTAAAGAACGCATCAGCTCGGTCTTAATTTTGATTATACTAATTAGGCAGGACTTGACATAATATTGAACAGTTTTGTCTTGATTGGTAAGGTTTTAATTAAAACGACAATAATTACCTCTGGTGCAATTAACATGATCTTGAATAGTATGCAGCTAATTAACATAAGCCTAATTCGCATGATCTTGATTAGCATCATGTTATTAAGGTCTAATTAGGAGGACTTTACTTAGCGTGCTTATAATTAACGTCGCGTTAATTAACCTGGTATTAGTTAGCATGGTCATAGCTTTACATGGCTTCATTAGCATGGTCTTAGTAAGGTATGGCTTCATTAGCTCGATCTTAGCATGCCTTGGCTTAATTAGCTTGGTCATAGCATCTCTTGACTTATTTAGCTAGGTGCACCGCCCAGCCACTTAGCTAATCAGCCGGGCGCACGTCCTCGGGCAGCGAGCACACCATGAATGGATGAAGAGGGCGCGCGCCAGTCGAGCAACGCGCTAGAATGTGCAGGCCGACCATGATGATTCTACACGTGGCCTCGGGTTTAGCTACGGTCGCGATATTGTAAGGTGCTCGGCCGGAACGAATCTCAGAGGCCACCGTGCTAATTATTCGAAAGGATACTTAGTACGGACATTAAAAGCTTCAAAACGAATTTAAACAGTCCCTGCCTTTAAAAAATATCATCAGTAAACCTTTCTGGCACTTTTATTGCATGGGTGCACTTCTGCACTCAGTGGAACGACAAACAAATGAAAGAAGATGCCTCGGGTTTGAAAACACCGCCCAATTTTTTCGACCGTCCTTGACGTGACGCCGCGTCCCATCGTAACCAATGGAACGCAGCGCGCGCTCATTGGTGGATCTGACCTTTTCGTACTGTTGGCTCGTTCAAAAGGGGGTGTCGCCAGATCTCGGAAAGATCCCGATCACTTCGTTACCGTGTCTCATCAAAGGCTCCGCTGCGCTTAGGTCAGTATTGCACCTAAGAAAAGTCATGTTCTTTATATGTGTAATCGCCAAAGGGCCTTCACATTTCAATGTCTTCGATTTTTTTTAATTTCTAAATTCTGAACTTTGCAATGAGCTTTCGTGCTGTTTAGTCATGGAGACATTGTGCATTCTTCCATTCTGTTCTTCTGAACTTGATCGTGTTCATTGTGTACAAATCTTTTGTTTCGGAAACGGACCAATAAAACGATGTCAAGATACTTTGTGGGTGGAATTCGTCCTTTATGTTCTGGCACATACTGGCTGCGTGCATTCAAACGCACTGCGCAGCGCGATAAAGCGCAGCGCACGCGCGCACGCAAGAAAAAAAAAAGAAAAAAGCGGCGCGCGGCATGAGAGGAGATAAAGCAACCCCCTCTCTCACCCCCAAAAAAGCAAAAAAAAAAAAAAAAAACCAAAAAAAAGGCGCGCGGAGTGGGAGGGAAAGCGGGCGAGAAGCGAGCGGCTGTTGTTACTGTTGCCCTGACGACGCCAACAGCGTAGTCACTACGTAACCGCTACGTAATCGCCGCAACTCTACGGGTTTTTTGACGCTCTCGGCGCTACCGCGGCGGAGCGTTCGAATTCTATGTCCCTATGGGAGGTATACAGAGAAACCGACCCCTGCTCTCCATGCGTAGCTTTCAGCGCGCCCGCTAGTGCAAAAGCAGATAGGGATAGAGAAAGCGCTCGAAGCGTGGGACAAATATGGTATCTAACTCCGCTGGTACAAGACGGATTATAAAAAAAATTTTGGCAGTCGATTCGTCAAGCAATAAGCTCTTTTAACGAAACTAGACAACGATTACTTCGAAACGTGCTGCAGGGCCTCTTTGAGGCAGCCAAGTGTACGCATGTGTGTGCGTGAGTGTGTATGCATGCATGTGATTATTTTAAAGACGATAGTCTTTCTTGGGATACTTAAACGCAAAAAATTTTGGTCTCGCTGTCTGTCTGTCTGTAACCCGATTCAGCTACTTGGCCAAAGTTTAACTTCTTTCTGAACGCCCAGCTATCCTGAACTGGTGTTTGCGCTCATATTTGTGAACATATTAGACCAAAAAGCAAATACTACGCATTCCTGAGGCGCAACATTAATATATAAGTGTCGGGACGTGTGCTCTTTTATTATAAAATACATAGGTACGCAATTCTAAAGACCCTGGTGGTTTTCAGGCTCCGCTGAAAATGCGACGCTGTGCACGAACTACGACGCTTTGGTGCTGCCGCTGGCAGTGGCCCTTGGTCACGGTGTAATGCCCTTGGTTCAGCACAAGCTCATGTTTTAAATGCGGAAGCATTTCTTAGCGAACTTCGGCGACTTGGAGCGTATCTATCTATCTATCTATCTATCTATCTATCTATCTATCTATCTATCTATCTAGCCGCCTACGACTTTGTGCTCTCCTGGCCGTATCGTTAATGGGACTTATATCAAAATTGGTATGGCATAACATGACTGTATGACGAACATGATTGACTGGTCATATCATGAAAATCATGACTAACTTCATGAAAAGTATGATTTACACGCCATGGCTATAGTGCTCCTGAGGCCGTTTTCTTAACTTGATATATCCAAAAATTGGTACGAAGAGACATTTCTGCATGACCAACATAAGTGACAGGTGGTAATATGAAAATCGTGACCTGCATGTCATGTAGAGCATGACTTGCATGCCACGCTCATGGCACGCTCGCAGCCGTTTCGCTTGTTTGATATACACCAAATATGGTATTGAGTGACGTGACTGTATGACGAGCATAAATGACAAGTGGTAATATGGAAATCATGATATGTCATGTGCAACATGACTTGCATGCTACGCTCATGGTACTCCCGTGGCCGCTCCGCTTCCTTGATATACACCAAATATGGTATTGAGCGACGTGATTGTATGACGAGCATAAATGACAAGTGGTAATGTGGAAATCATGACATGCCATGGGCAACATCACTTGCATGCCACGCTCATATGACACTCTCGGGGCCGTTTCGCTAGCTTGATATACACCAAATTTCGTATTGAGTGACGGGACTGCATGAAGAGCATAAATAACAAGTGATCATACGGAAATCATGACATGTCATGTGCAGCATGACTTGCATGCCACGCTCATGACACTGTCGTGGCCGTTTCGCTAGCTTGATATACACCAAATTTCATATTGAGTGACGTGACTCTATAACGAGCATAAATGACAAGTGGTAATATGAAAATCAAGATGATATGTAATGTGCAACATGACTTGCATGCTACGCTCATGGTACTCCCGTGGCCGCTTCGCTACCTTGATATACACCAAATATGTTATTGTGCGAAGTGATTGTATGACGAGATATAAATGACAAGTGGTAATAAAAAAATCATGACATGTCATGTGAACATGACTTGCATGCCATGGTCATGACACTCGTGGCCGTTTCGCTAGCTTGATATACACCAAATATTTAAGCCGAACGCCCTTAATGTCTCATGCTCACGTCCGTCCGTCCGGTCGTCCATCCGTCCCTCCAGCCGCGCCTTGGCACGGTGGCAGGTGGGCGCCGGGGCGCGCAAACGGACGCCGGTCGCGTTGGACTCTACAGAGCTCGCGCTTTGCTTGCGTAGCGTCACTGGGCCCGGCGTCTCTAATCATGCAAAGAGGGAGACGCGCGCGTCACGTTCCATTCTGACCGACCCCGTCTCAGTGGGCACAGGCGTTCGAGGAACACACTTTGGAATTGACAAATTGTCCGTTAATTTAAACACAGGAACGCGGATGGCGTCTGCACGACGCGCAAAGCGCGACAATACGAACGCATGCGAAACGGAGGAAGATTGGTCTCGCGTCTCGCTGCGATTCGAGGTAAAAAATTAAGCGAGGTGGCAGGTGGTAACACGAAAATCTTGGCATGTATGTCATCTACAATGCTATTTACATGCCACGTTCATGGTGCGCTTGCGTCCAGCTCGCTAGCTTGATATACACCAAAATTTGTATTGCGCGACGTGACTCTGTGATGAACACAAATGACAGGTCCTGACATGTAAATAATGATATGCATATTATGTACAGCCTGATTTGCTTCTTGCTGGCTGCCTCGCATTACATCGATTCCCACAGTGCGTGGGATCTGCCGGTTTTTTCAATGACGTCCATATCTCGCGCAGCGCCTCCTCTATTTTGTCAATGCCAGCCAGATTCGGCCAATTCAACGTAGAGTAGGCGCTGTCTGAGGCAAGGTAAAACATAGTAGTACAGCCGGCACAAAACTATCGTCTTTCGACGACATTTGCAGCGAAGCACGCAGATACGCGGCCAATTTTTTGGCTTGACATTTTAGCATGAGTATGTTTTATAACCAACTGCAGCTTATTTAAATCTTCTCTCCGTCCAGTATAGAAATAAGCTAATCTGGCGGATTTGAAAGGTCACTCTTGGTAGGCCTTGCAACCATTTCTATTGACAAATAGCGGTAGCCATAAAATGTATTTTTCAATGTTCGCATGCTGGACAATGTTTCACAAAATTTAAATGATTAAGTTCTGTAAGTTCAGACTCAGGCTTGTTTGGAATCGCGGTGTTTATTACTTAAAGTACCTCAACTTGCACCGCTTTCGTTCATGCATAGTGGGAACAGCGGCGAGTTGCATGATTCATGGTGTCGTGTCCGCTACCAGCACTGAGCGTCTTCACCGGGGCCGTGACAAGTCCCATTAAAGCAGCGACCCACACTGCAGTTGTACATGTCGACTTGTTCTGTATTGGCATTCTGAGCAAGATAAACCTGCAGATAAGTAAACAGTTCAAAAATTATTTTGCGACAATTTCAAGGTACCGCATACGTTTAATATTACCATTGTGTTGGTGTCCGCGAATAGTGAATTTCAGAGCCGAGTCAAATACGAACAAGAATCCAATAGCTTTCTAATAGTAATTCAACTATTTTCGATGCAGTTATAGATTTTCATAATATTTAATTGAAAGTGAAATTGGGATTTGTTCCGCAACAAGAACATGTTACGAGGAGGGCAGGCAAAAGCTGGTAGAACAGCGTGAGTGGCCCTGACCACTTAGTACACAGAGTAGCCCAGAGGCGTGCGGCTAAGTACAACCTAATAAAAGAAGAGTATGTTACATAATGTGCTTAAAAAATATTACAATGCAGACATAGAAAAAGGTAGGCGCCACATCACATCATTATACAAACACCAATCGCAGTTCTTTTGGTGATATACTAGATGTCTTAATGTTATGTTCCCTAGTTGTGCGATTTAGAACTACAGGCTGTTCAAATTTTAACACCTGATTTCCAAAAAAATTTGCAACGAATATTCACCAAACTAACAAAGCAACATTACGATTGCTTTTAACCGGAAAACGCTACTACAATCATGCAAACTGGGGTAAGCTCGTACAATTTAGCGGTTAAAGCATTCGGGACTTTTGTAACTATAGTTAGAGCATTTTGTAACTATGCACCTAAGTACAGCAGTGAGCAGTAGGCAAGGTGGCTCTTTGTAACAAACGTTTAAAGAAACCTGAGCGAAGAATTGAGCGATGTTGCACCGAGCACCGCAAAGGCAGCCAAAGGTTTAATGGAAGAGATAAACCAGTTATCATATCATGGGCCTTGGTACCAAAGGCAGGTAAATACCATAGTTAAATACTTCATCTGCAAGAAAATTTACGTGAACGTGACATTTGTGTCCGTTGTTAGTCACGTGAACGTTACCGAAATTGCACTCCTGTATCCGAATATAGCCGTAGTTCTCACCGTCGCATCAACAATCTCATGGTGACAATGATTTGACGACACGTTCTCTTCGGCGGCGCTGCAGTTTTAAACAAAAATGCCTTGATGTGTTGATCAATATAGCGTCGATAGTCTCTTTAAAGCTGACTCTGCATGTATATCTGTAATTCAATTGTTAAAACAAGTAAAAATTACCCCTCGCTCCTGCAACGTTTTGTTACTTCGGGTTTTTTCCGTTCGTGCTGCTTATTCGAAAAAGATTTGGTGTTTCGAATACACGCTAGTGGATTCCAGTACTGCGCCGAATAGAACACGATTCGTTTCGTTATTCGAAAGTTTCGATTATTCGCACATCCTTACCAGCATGCGATAAGATACATCAGGTTATGCAACGGCAAAACTGCTGCGGAAATATTAAAGTAGAGCTTCAATACGAACGCGAAAAAGGATGTGCATATCTGCACTGCCCGCATGCACAATGCTGCCCGCGGAGGTGAACCAGCATTCCGCATTGTGTGTGTCTAAGCTGAGTTATCATGACGACGACTTGACACACTAGCGATTAGGACCTACCTTGACTTTGATGTATCTTAGAGGCTACATGATACAGAAAAAAGCAGCACCAGCACGCGCAGAGCTACCACTAAAAAAATGCGGCAAGTAAGCTCTGAGTTGCGCAAAGCTTGGTACAGCTAGAGTGTACTAGAACAGGGGAGTGCTCGGAACGGCCGCAGCACCAATGTACAGAAAGTGAAGCCCTAAGAGGATCAATCCGCTTGTGGCGCTGCGATCGGTAGTCTGCAATGTGCCGTCGTTTTAAGAGTTGCGCGCGGCTCCACCAAAGTGGTGCAGAGGCAGAATGCCCGCTTCCCACGCGAAAGGCCCGGGTTCGAATCGCAGCCATTACAAACGGCACACACCTTACTGCCTTACTGCGCGTATTCCCTTAACACCACTTAGTGGGTGCATAGCAAGTTCGAAAACATTTCCCACATTCGCCGCGCATAATTTCACCTGGTTTAAAGCATACTACCCATTACATAGTATGTACAAAGTGATTGAACTACGCACTAGGGACGGGATATCGCTATCGCGTTCAACTCTTAAAGGCGAAGCTTAAGGGTCCCCCCAATTTTTTTCAGCACGTATAGGGCCCCGGGTGGTGGAAATTTCCGGCGCCCTTCACTAAGGCGTCTCTTAAGATTATATCCTGGTTTTGGCACGTCAGACTCCAACGATGGTTATTATTTTAGCCAAGAAGCTGTTTCCCAGCTCTCTCTCCCTTGCTGCGAGCATGCAGCGGCGCTAGTAGCACCTCACAATCTGGCCTCCAAGATCACAATGTCTACTGCTGTCTCTGAGGCTGAGTTCTCCGTAGGCGTTGTTTCAATGGCGACAATGAAATCCCGTTCGATAACGTCTGAATTGAAATTGTTTTAGACGCTGAGGCGGTCGCGACTGGCGTCGCTGCTTTCGTCCTCTCGCACATCTCTGTTTTTGCCTGCCTAGGCGGCACGCTGCGTTCGGCGTGGTCATGGCGTGGTGGTTGTGTTTGTGCTGATGCGGTCGATGTTTGTGTGTGACATTGATGCGTGTTTAGGTTGCGGCCATTGAATAAGGCGGAAGTTCTTGCATCAGTAGGATGCGCGGTACGCGGCAAAATAAGTGAACAGCAGCCGCGGGCTTCCCAAGTACGATTCCTTTTTTTGGCGATAGACGCGATTAGTCTTGGAAGTACACCGCCTTCAGACGCTTCCGTACATTATCGATGAACGGCGCCGGAATAGTTTCTCGCGACGCATGCTGTGGCATGGAGAATTGACGTGACAGTTCGTGCATATCGGGAACATTGCCTCCAGACCGACGGATGCCCGCAAATGGGCTGCTCAGCCAACACCGATTCGGCACGTCACCTGAAGACCGGCGGACGTCGGAATATGTACGCTGCCAGCATGTTTTCCTGTGAAAGGTAGGTGCCTGTGAGTGCTACTCTGCACACGTTATGCATTATTATTGTATGCGTTATTTGATAGGGATAATGAATACTGCAGTGCTAAATGTTTTATTGCGATACCAATTATATGGTCAGTCTCGACGGGTTTTTGCCGTCGCTGTCGCCGGCGCCGCCGCCGTCATTTCGCGTGTAAAGTCCAATTTGATAGATCCCCCCAGCGCATCGTACATTCTACCCGCGGGTAACAGCTCGGGAGCGGGGGCTACAAACGCGGCTGAAGCGGACATCAAACGAGCCGGCCCATCTCCGTTGCTCCGAGGCGTATGCGATAAGATCCCCCCGCCTGTTTGACCAGCCGGGGAATGCTCAAGAAGAGAGGAAACGCCCCGCGCGCCTTTAACAAGCGCGGAAAGATACGATGCTGGGGGGGGGGGGGGGGGGGGTCCCCTCATGCAGCCACTGCGAGCTTTGGTTTTACGAGCGGGGTCGTCGCTGGCGCACGCGTTAGCTCGCAATCTCAGCAGCCGGCAGCTGGCGGCGAACAGTGTCCCTGGAGCGGCCGTATGCTCTTAAACAAGCATTTTGTAGAGTTGCGTGAGATCGGATCCACAAGAGTTAGCTGCCAGCCTCAGTTCGAATAACATTACAATTTGTTGCTATCGCATTCATTGCTTCACCCTTGCGGTGAAACTGTGACTTTTTTCAATTGTCTTCAACCTGCTTCCGCACGACGTTTGTGAAGAGCTCAAAGCTACTCAAATCCAAAGTATGACGGGAACCCGTCTGGCCGGGAAAATGCATGGTGTAAACGCTAAAATGCACGCCGGCCAAAGAGAACAAAATGTTTACTTGACGTGTTGGCTCCCTGTACGGGCGGCTTCTTCAAAATGATAGTGAGCGAGGCTCCCCTAGGGGGAGCCGAAGCGTCAAGTAAACATTTTGTTCATTTTGGCCGGTGTATATTTTCGCGTTTATACTAAACTTAATTGCTACGGTTAAAAAGAAGTCGCGTATGTTAGACGGACACACTGCCCCCCATAAAGCTGAAAGCATCAATATAATTTTCGCAAAAAAGGCGTTCGTCCGTAATAACGTAATGAAGCAGAAAAATTTGCATCTGTGTTGAATACAAACTAAAAAAAATTATTGGTACAGCCACCGGGTTGTGCTCTAATTGCGAATCGGTGACAAAATAAAAGTAGAGCGTGAAAGACTGGACAGAGAAGACAAGTAGACGGGACGGGCGCTCTACTTCTCTACTTGTCTTCTCTGTCCAGTCTTTCGCGCTCTACTTTTATTTTGTGACGATGCACCAACACGCCCAGCAACGTACTTTATTAAGCGAATCGGTGAGGCGAGATAACTCGCATTTGCCGATGTTTACTTAGGGTTTATTTTGTGTGATTAGGTGGTGCAACACTCAGCACTGATTATGCTAGCACTCTTGTGCATTCATAAGTTTTTATGTCGGAAATAACAAAAAAGTCACAGTTTCGCCACTAGGGCGAAGCAATGAATGCGATAGTAAGAAATTAGTTTGTCACACGAAGAACGACAAGCAGCTCGATACTTGCCACGCTCCGCCGCAGCACAAAGGAGGACGCTCGAAAAGGACGCATAGGTATACACAGGACAAGCGTGAACTAACAACTGTCGCAGTTGTTACGTATTTGTATTTGAGCGACGCGCTGCGAGTGTCCACAAATGCAGAAGCCGACACTTTTGTTGCTGTTGCCTCTGACATGGCTCATACCCACTCAGGGGGATTGGTCAAGGATCGATTATGTAATTATATGACTTTTCGACGCTGTTTGATACTTCTTTTTCTTTTAAAGTGCGGCACGTGGAATGACCCCTCTGCGTCTCCTGCCACGCGGTGGCGTCTGACGCGTGCCCGGTGTTCTTTTGTTTCATTCTACATCATGAGTGGTACAGAAGGGAGCCACGTTTTCGTGCGCATCTCAAGGGCAGTTTTCAATTTGAAAGAAACTGTAAAAGCGTCGTGGATAGAAAACACGCTCAAGCTGTTCCGAGATCTGCGTACCGCGAGCGGCAAATGGCGCATATGAATAGCTCGCCGTTATATCGCTGGCACGAGCATGACGTGTGGCTGTGTTGGCTAGCAGGCTGCGGAGCGAGGGGTCGCTGGTTCAAACCCCCGTAAGGTGGTCTGGAATGACGATGTCGACATGCAGACGGCGACGGCGAAAATCAGCCGAGAGTGTCCATATAATTGCTATCGCAATAAAATTTGATCAGAATCCGCCCCAGAGTGATGATGTGATAATTAAGGTGGGAATTGGGGGAGGGGGGGGGCGGTTTCGGCATTGCCGCTCGAGCGGAAACTGGCCGGCTGTGTATCCCCGTTGGCTGGCTGCCGGCATCGTCCACTGTAGATTTGATTTGCCGCTGCAACGTTCAAAAGTTTGGGCGGTGGTTTCGTTACGTTTTTGTTTTCCCGCCCAGCGCAGGCTAGCGAACCGCGCTGCCATTTTGCGAGGGGAGCGTTTTGCCAAGAGAAGTAATCCGCTCATGGTTTTAACGAGATTTCTTTCAGGAGCTGCCATCACGCTAACGCTGCCGACCTGTTGCAAGGGCAAGTAATTGTCCCGCCATAAAATGCCGACACTATTCCGTTTACGGCAGCTCTGAAAAAAAAAAGAAATAACAGCTGGCAATAGCTGACCAGCGGCAGTGATATGTAGTGCGATTTTACTGTATTATGAAAGAAATGACTTAGTTGTAAGTGAAGCAGACACGTTTAAGGGGAGATGCGAGTGGAAAACGCGTTTTTTCAAAAATTACATATTTTTCGTTTTTATTTGCTTTCACGAGCTTAGTTTCTCTACTTTCACGACAAGAAGACTAAATATTCTAATTAAACTCGAAGTAGGTCAAAATCGCTTTTAAAGAGCACAAGGTGGCTACTAAGAAGTGCTGATTGTCTAGAGTCCCCTGGAAATTGTCACCTGGCTGCTTGCCATTGCATTTCGCATGAGGGGGTTCACTAAAGTCGCCTGCTCAAAATAACCATGATTGCCAAGCTCTCATGATGGAATAAATCATCCTAAATGACAAATCATTTCCGCGTAGATGAGCTTTCACTTATACCTTTTAAATGCGTTTTTCTCGAGATACAATTCTGGGCAACTTCATGAGCTTTTACATAATGTTTTCGGTATTTCTGATAGCTAGAGCGGAATGAAATTTTGCCCACATATTTCTTAACATGTGCAGAGTGCAAGTATCTACTTTAAAACTTGATATCTCCTAATATAATTATTACAAACCTAAAATAAGCAATTAGTATGGTCTGAGCATTCTAAGACTTCTCACATTACAATTTTTTCTTGTCCGTTAAAATGTCTTATACGCATTTTCTTGATAGTTATTTGCATTCTAGAGATAATGTGGAGCAATATGAGCCAATAATAGCTCAGAACGATAAACATTTACTGGCAAAAGAATTGTCTATAAAAAGAACTATATTTTACACATCGTCGTGGCACAAAACGAAAACTATAGAACTTACTATAAAACTAATTACATATTTGAAATCAGCATAAAATCCTACATATACAGTAAAAATTTCACTGCCTTAGGCTACATATTAACTCCACTTTTTTTTCCGAATCGCATCTCCCCTTAAACTGCGCGAGGACAACACATTGGAACATAGAAACAAACACACGAAGCGCAGTAAACAAGCACACCGTGCGCTTTGCGCGTGTGTTTGTTTGAGTGCTCTAACGTGTTGTCTTTCGGCAGTTTGAACGTGTCTGCAGCATCTATGAATGAATTAGCCCAACAACATGCCATTCTTGCAACAAGGACTTCCTATATGCATTTCAATGTGCAAAAGGAGCAGTTCAAGGTACATCAATATGTTTATTGCCTCAACAAAGCATTCCTATTTGTTTAATTATGCATTTTAAATATTTTTCACGTGGCTTGGAGAAATATGTCTCTTTGTAGCCGCTTCATTAGAGCCACCGAAGCAATACCGTGACGTAGTGGTGGTTTTCTACAAGGGTTTCCTTTTCTGTAGAAGATGCTCGTCAAGGCAAAGGAGTATGCAAAACAGCAAGAAATGTAGAAAAGTGAATAAAGTTATTCACTGAGCCAAGCTGTTTGCTGCTTCATGCAAACACAACATTACGGTGCCTGTTTCACCTGATAACACATTTGAAACGAAAGCTGGGAGTTCACAATTTGTTTTGTGTGGTTAACTTGTGTGCCTTGTGTACAGGAAGATACGTCTTCAAATGTACGTGAAAGGGCATTAAAGGGTAAATATTTCATTCACAATTACGCCCACCATCCCCGTAGCTGCCACCTACATTATGCACGTTATACTTTTTCTCCACGATACACCCACCTAGGCTACTGTCCACCATCTGCCCACCTAAACTACTGTCCACTATCCACCCACCTTATCCACTATCCATTACCACCCTCCCACCTTGCCCACTATCCATTATCCACCAACTACATCAATCTACTACACTCGTGGATGGTGGGTGCCACCATGCCCATCATTTTTTTTAAGGGCGAAGCTCCTTAAGTTCGAGGCTTGTCCATCACTCCGCCGGTGTCACGCGGTGTAGCCACGCTAGTGCGATGACGATGACGCTGCCATGACGGCACAGCACATGCAAGGTAACCATTATACGTAATGACGATTACGATGACGCTGATGACCATGAACAATAAGCGCGTTCCAGAGCACATTCTCTTTTAGGGGGAAGCTCTTTAAGGTCGAGGAGCTTCCCTAGACCTTAAGGAGCTTGCTGCCTCGTCACTCCCTCGGTGTAGCCGCACTCGTACTCGCCGCTCCCGCTAGAGGCGCAGCTGTGCTCTCATTTGATTTGCATGGCGCTTCGATACTGCTACTACTGTTATGAACAACGAAGAAGACAAGGCGGTGGCGGAGCGGAGAGCTCGCAAAGCGGCGGCAGCGTGGGCTCTCAAGTTGTGCGAAAGAGAAGTAGGCGGCTGCGACGCAGACAAGCGGATCTAAATTTGCGGGCTCGTGAAGCTGCAGCGGCATCGGCACCGCCGGCAAGCCGACCAGCAGTGAGAGCTCGCAAAGCTGCAGCGGCACGGCAGCGTCGGCAAGCTGATCCAGAGGCGACGAGGGCTCCCGCAGCTGCAGCGGCACGGCAGCACCGGCAAGCCGATCAACAGGCGGCGAGGGCTTGCGTCACGACGTGTCACGTCTTTGCATGATCGAGTGGGCAATGTACGGGGAGATTCGGTTACCCGAATGATCCCCCGCAGCTTCGCCCACTCATCATCATTCACTTTGTGGATATGCTGTGATTTTTTTTCTATGGGGAAGTAGTCTATGCAAGATGTTGTCTGCGTATGGTGCAGATACCATTTCATCGGTAAGCAGTTCCCATACTTCACTTGTTCGAGGACAGAATTAAAGCTTAAAGAGGCCCTGCAACACTTTTCCAATTAGCCATGGAATGGATTTACTAAAGGAGCTTATTGCCTCACGAATTCACCGCCGCAAAAAGTTTTTAGAATCCGTCTAGTATAGGCGGAGTTACAAAGATTTGTCACACGCTGCGATTGGATGCTCTCGGTTTCCACTTACTGTTTCCACTTACTGCTGCAATTGGATGCTCTCGGTTTCCACTTACTGTTCCCACTTACTGTTTTGAGAGAGCTGGCAGTAGCGACCTCGGAGGGCTGAAACTCTCTCACCCCCAAAGAACGTG
>JALIZH010010548.1:0-86391 GCA_030522465.1 Rhipicephalus appendiculatus | reverse complement strand
CGACCGAACTGCCGCGTCGGAGCGGCAGACGCAGGAAGCGTCGAGCCATCTCTTGTAGTCTGCTTGCGCGCCGCTGCTTGAGCGCCAGCCGTGCATATCATGGAGCTCTCAGCAATCACTAGAGCGGTTCGTTTTAATTTATTCACCAATCCGTCCGTGCTTTCCGTACGTTTTTAGTTTTCTTGAAATTATTCACCTTCGCTTGCTAGGTCAAAAGTTTTATTTGCGGGAAACTAGCATACCGTATGCGCTCATAACGAAAAAAATGCCGTGGAGCCTGCCTGCAGAATCGTGAATAACGGGGATTGATGCATATTGCAGGAAAAAAGTCATTCTGATCTGCCTACGCTTTTCGGACGTGTTTTGTTTTAAGACTTCGTGATTGTCGTTATTCAATGTAGAGCTATACAACAAACCACGAAAAACTCATATAACACCGCAGTTAAATCGGAATTTATTTTGAAAGGCCCATCAGGGCCCTGTATTCATTTCTGTATCAGTTCCTTCGTTTCTTGGAAGTGCGGATAGACTTAGTCCGAGTGACTTAGTCCTTGCAAAGCCTACAGAGTTTTCTCTTTGACGCTGCCGTGTGGTCCTTAGCACGCGCTTCGTTCACACAGTGCTGTCGCATTCGCATGCCGACGTAGTAAAAAAGGATTCTTGCGAGTGCGTCATTCTTGTGTTGATCACAGGGAAACGTGAGTTTCATGTTATCCAAAACGTGGTCTATTGTATCCCGGAAGATCTCACGGTCTTCCATATGACTTGCAAAATAGTCCTCCGCACAGCGAAGTATCTGGAACAAACGTTTGTGCGGGGGAATGAGGCCACCTCTCGTTTTGCAGAGAGTGAGGAAGGCTTCTTTCATGGTCGGAGCGTCTACAGTCAGAGACTGCCTGCATTTTTCACAAGGAAACATTCTTGGCAATTTTCGCGTTAAGAAGCCAGTGACGTGGTACAAAACTGCATCCACAACCTCGACGCTATTCTTACTCTCTTGAAAGAGGTATTCGCAGTCCTCGCATTCCCACTCTTCGATGACGACCGAACAATCGAGCTTCCTTTTCGTCTCGGTGAGATACGACTCGCCGGTGTCTTTCGTCATAAAGACAGCCCGAAAGGAAGAAAATGAAGCGCTGATTCTTCCTCTCGTGATTCAGAGTTTCCCAGATTTGGTGGCTTCAACAAACTGTACACTGTGAGCATCCGGTACACCTGCAGAAACGACGGCATATCCGGATGGTCGTTCTCACAGCCAGCCTGTCGAGCTTTACCAAAGAATCTTTCGAGCGGGTCTTGGTTCGTCTTACCGGTTAGGACGTACTTGAATCCACACTGGTTCATCAGGTACTCCGATAGTTCGAGCATCGACAGCATGGTGACTCGGAGGCCTTCTGCAGTCGATGGAGCTAAAAACATGTCTTTGGGAATAGCTCCACTGCAAACATCCTGCTCCCAATCGTCGAGCCACTTCAGAGAATTCCTGATGCACTATAAACCTTTGCATCCCATGCGCAGGCCTTCTTTAGGATGGCGCCTGTTCGTCGCGTCGAAGACATCGTTCATCTGCTCGGTGAACGCAATAGTGCCTTCGGCAGTCTCTGTGTGCAGTACATCTACTTCAGTGTAGTATTTCAGTGCGGAGGCCATAGACCGGCTGAATATTTTCTTAGCCCGACCCTTTGTGGCAAAGAACTATTTTTTGGCGGCACATAGTAACGTAGCGCTAGCGGCCAGTGGAAGATGTAGCAGCCGACGCCTGGGCGCCGTTGGAGCGCGCGCGCTCGCTCGCTCCTCACCGCGGCGGAAAACGAATAGTTCCGCGCGTCACCGCGAGGATCGCTGCGCGCACGTTCGCCAACCTCCTCTCCCAGGGTGACATTATCGCGGCGCACGCTGCGCACGCTCGCGCTGGCGCCGGCCCGGAGTTTCCCCTCCCGTCTTCTTGCTCCGTGCCTTAGCCCAAGCGTCGGCCTCACTCATAGCGTCCATACAAACCAAAAATGCGACGCGCGCCTCCCTCCCGTGGCTGTAATACCGCGTTCCTCACTTACGCTCACCCCGAGAAAAGTCGCGGCGGGGCTACTAGGGCGACACGATGCACTCAGCGTTTCCCTCTAGTCCGACCGTGGCGTACGTTCAATCACACTTTAGCATGCCGCGGGATGGTGACCTTAGCCCAAGTTCTGCGCCCCAATAGCGACGCTCTTCTGGCTTCACGCCTCTTGCTCTGATTACGCTCTCGCCGTTAGCATCTACAGCTGCCAGAATTGTTTGTTTATTCGTTTTTTCATGGACGTTTGTCGCGGAATGGAGATGTACCACCGAGCGTCAACATGGGTGCATCCACGTTATACTTTGTGCAAACTGTCCTGTTTCAATGTACAGTAAAAATTCAATTACCTCTGTACGGGCACGTGTTGTTTTCGTGTTATACCGATTCCTATGACGGAGGGATCAACCATGTTTTTAAATGCGAAGCATTTCTTTGCGTACTGTAAGCACTTTTGCGTTTCTATCTACGTATCTATCTATCTATCCATCTATCTATCTATCTATCTATCTATCTCTCTATCTAGCCGCCTACGTCTAGGTGCTCTCGTGATCAGCTCCTTAACTTGGTGTAGACCAAAATTTCTATGGGAGGGTAAGATGTATTGAAGAATATGTCTGGTTGGTCACGACATGTATAACGTGAAAATCCTGTCGCATACGTCGTCAAACCCTTTCCTGCAGACACGTGTGGCACATACCCGTATACCACGGGCCACGGTATGCGAGTATGCGCCGCAGGTGTTTGACAATGTATGTCGACCCAGGAACGACGAGGACAGACATTAGTAATTTAATATCGAGAGCGTTAAGAAAAACTGACGTCGGCAGCGTTGACCCGAAGAATGCATATAATAAATATCATGGTCCCAGCAGGAATCGAACCCATGCAATCTGCGTGGCAATCAAGTATTCTACGACAGAGCCACGCCAGGTCTCGGAACTGCTTTGGAAAAAGACCCTATGCAGACGTAATTCTGGTGAAACATCAATTGTGGTTGCAGTGTAGGCTATCTAATTTTATAAACATTACATATGTACGCCTATGAGGCAGGCGTCATGTCGGGCTAACGTCAATTGTATTCTTAAGCGCCATCCAGTGTAGTTGGTCCGTGAAGCACCATCCAGAGCTACCATCCTCGCAAGCACAAGTGCTACATATCAGCTTACCACTTCTGGTGTCGTTAATACCCAAGTTTCTGTTGGCATCATTACGCAATTGTAAAGAACTGGTTATATGAAACCTATGCTACTGTTGAACATATGTCTGTGCGTACAACATTTGTACATATTGCGACGTAGCAGTTACGCGACCTTTATTAGGTCCCGAAGACACGGCGAAGAGACCACACCCAAGAGCAAAGATCACAGTTCAGCCGAGTTCCCACAACCGAAGAAGAAGAGGCACACAAACGATGATGAGCATGCACGAAGAACGGGAATGTGTCTGATGAACGCCCACACTAATATCCCCCCTCACGCAAGAGCGGCCATCCTGGCCGCAGCTTAAAGCGCAGAAGAACGTCTTGCAAAAGGCTTCATTCGAGATACGTGAACAATCTCGGCAGCGCGGCAGCGGCGGTCCATTGGAAGAATAACAGGTGCCACGCTATAATTCACGGGTGATGTTTGCCCCTCCAACACAGTGTAGGGACCAATGAAGCGGAATTGAAATTTGTCGCACAGGCCAGGAGTGCGCATCGGTGTGCAAAGCAGCACTTGATCACCAGGGCTGAAAGAAACGACGCGATGAGATGCGTCATATTCAAGCTTACGGTCCTGTTGCCTTGCTTCGGTGTTGAGGCGGGCGAGCTGGCGACAATGATGAAGACGAGACACGTATTCTTCACTGGAGGATGGAAATGATTTAACGGGCGCAGAGAGGAAAGAGACGTCAAGGAATGAAGAGGGGAAACGACCATGAACGAGGTAGAATGGCGAGTAACCGGTTGTGCGCTGTACGGAGGTGTACGCAAAAGTGACGAATGGCAATATTGCGTCCCAGTTTCTGTGGTCGGGATGGATGTACATGGCGATCATGTCTGACAGCGTGCGATGAAACCGCTCAGTCAGCCCGTTCGTTTGAGGATGGTAACTGGAGGTTGTTGTGTGGGTGGTGCCGGATGCTTTGAGCACTTCGTCGACGACTTGTGACAGAAATGCCTTGCCACGGTCGCTTATGATGACACGAGGAGCGCCGTGACGAAGGATTAGGGCTCGGAGAAGAAAGTCAGCAACTTCAGTAGCTGAGGCAGAAGTCACGGAAGCTGTTTCGGCGTAGCGTGTCAGATGGTCGACGGCTGTAACGACCCCATCGATTACCTGCGCGAGTCACAGGAAGCGGACCGTAGAGATCGACGCCAACGACCTCGAATGGTTCCAGCGGGCACTGGAGTGGTTTCAGTTGTCCGCTTTGAGGTAACGTCGGAAGCTTTCGACGCTGACAAAGGGCGCACGAATGCAACGTACTTCGCGACACTAGCGGACAAGCCCGGCCAGTAGTAGCGACATCTGATGCGGTCATACGTATTCTGGAAACCCAGGTGACCAGCAGTCATGTCGTCATGATATGCCTGTGAGGACTTGAGCGCGAAGAGAGCGAGGTAAAACTGGCACCCAGCGCTGACCGTCAGGGTGGTAAATATGGCGGTACAGGATGCAGTTGTCCAGCTTGAAATGTGCCAGCTGTCGACGAAGACGGGCGTTAGGTGGCCGCGAAGTTCCGACCAGGCGGTCCATGAGGCGCCGACAGTAAGTATCGGCGCGTTGGTGGCATAAAAATGAACTCCGCTCGTACGAAGAAATCGGGTCCAAGGGCAGATATGGACGAAACGTGTGGCGAAGGAACGCCCGAGAGTTCATGGCGTACAGAAGAAGTGGCCCCATTATATGGTTCTGTAGGAAGCGGGCAGCGCGAAAGCGCGTCAGCGTTCTGATGTTTTTTTCCCGACTTGTATGTAACAGTGAAGTCGGTATTCTTGCAACCGAAGAATCCAACGACCAAGGCGGCCAGACAAGTTCTTGAGTGTCGAGAGCCAGCACAAGGCGTGATGGTCCGTAACCACAGTGAAGTGGCGGCCGTGAAGATAAGGACGAAACTTCTGTACAGACCATACAACGGCTAGGCACTCCTGCTCGGTGATGGTATAGTTTTTTTCGGCGTTTGTCAGTACACGGCTTGCATAGGCGATGACCCTCTCACGTGAAGATTCGTCTCGCTGTAGAAGAATACCACCAATGCCTTGACCACTGGCGTCCGTATGCAGGAGCGTGGGCGCGTTTTCGTCGAAGTGGCAAAGGACTGGTTCGGATGTGAGGGCACGCTTGAGATGGTCAAACGCCGATTCACATTCGGCAGACCACACAAAGGGGACGTTGGATCCGAGCAACTTGTGCAATGGGGAAGCGATTGATGCAAAGTCTCGAATGAATCGGCGAAAATAGGATGCGAGGCCTAGAAAACTACGCAAATCTCTGGCTTTTTCGGGACGCGGGAAGTGTAGGACAGCAGAGATCTTGTCAGGATCAGGACGAATTCCGTCCTTGCTCACAACGTGGCCCAACGCTTTAATTGTCTTGCTCGCAAAGCGACACTTTTTGGTGTTCAGTTGAAGGCCTGCGTTAGCAAGACACGTGAGAACTTCGTCGAGACGTTGCAAGTGCTGAGGAAAAGGTTGACGAGAAAATTACGATGTCGTCCAAATAGCACAAGCAAGTCTTCCATTCCATTTAAGGCCTCGCAGAACGGTGTCAATCATGCGCTCGAATGTTGCTGGAGCATTGCAAAGGCCGAATGGCATGACGTTGAATTCGTAAAGCCCATCTGGCGTTGAAAAGGCTGTCTTTTCTTTATCGTCCCTCATGCATAGGTATCTGCCAATATCCGGAACGCAGATCTAGACTCTCGGCCCCCTGCAGCGAGTCCAAGGCATCGTCTATGCGTGGCATTTGGTAGACATCCTTGCGCGTGGTCTTATTAAGCGCTCGGTAGTCTACACAGAAGCGCACGGAGCCATCCTTTTTTCTTACCAAAACAACAGGGGATGACCAAGGACTCGCCGAAGGACGTATGATCTTCCGCTGCAGCATATCGGCGACGTTTTCTTCAATGACATTCCGCTCTGCTGGTGAGACTCGGTATGGTTGACGGCGTACGATAGAAGTGCCGTCAGTCTCTATGCGATGCGTGATCATGGACGTCTGTCCCAAAGGAGGAGGTATGCGCATCAAACAAGGCCTCGTGCTTTTGCAGTAAAGCGAGCAACTCATCCGACTGCGCAGAGGTCAGGTCGGGGCTGATTGTCGAAGCAAGAGCAGAGATAGATGAGGAACGTTCCAACAGAGGGAAGTTCAGAGGACGCCGGCAGGAGCGGAACAACAGAGAGAGGCTCCGATTCATTCACGCAACCCAATGTGGTGCCTTTGGGAATGAGAATTTTCGCGGATGTTTGGTTTGCAGCGCAGAGAAATTCAGAGCCACTGTGAAACCGCACCAGCCCTGAAGCAAAGGCAATCCCTCTTGAGAGACGGCGTGTAGATGGTAGGGCAAGCACGTCACCACGGTCAACCATGTCAGACACGATTGTAACAATTCGCTGATGACCAGGGGGCAGCTCGGTATCTTCTGCAGCAGTCAAGTAAAGTGGCGAATCTTCCGTATGAAGCGCATAGCCGGTCTCGGTCATGTGAATAACACGTTCTTGACAGCATATGAAAGCGGATGCCGTAGAAAGAAAATCCCATCCTAAGATGAGCTGGTGGGCACACGAACTTAGCACGGCGAACTGTATGTAATGAAGAAGTCCATCAATGAAAACACGAGCGGTGCACATGGCGGATGGTCTAATAGCGTCCCCTTGAGCAGCGAGCAGTGTAGGACCATCATAAGGGGTGGTGACTTTCCTGAGACGCGAACATAAAGAATGATGGAATTACAGACAAACAAGCACCCGTGTCTATCAAGGCGTCCACGCGTATACCTTCCACTAAAACCGACACCATATTATACGGACGCACTGGAGGAATTTCTGTCCTGTCGCTCGATGCAGCTTTTCCTCCAAAAGCTGCACAATTTAGTTTTCCGAGCGACTGTCGCGGAATTGCGAGACAGGTTCGACGTGGTGACGTAGAGCGGCGAAGGGGCGACGTGGAGCGGCGAAGAGGCGATGGCGAGCGCTGTCTAATAGGGTGGTAAGTAGGGGCCCCCTCGGATATCTTAATTGGTGATGGAGAGCGACCTGGACGCGGAGCGTAGGAACGGGGTTGGAAAGTGGCCCCGGCAGGAGTGTCATCCCGTTCGTATACGTCGTATCCACGACGCTCGTCCTGCTGACGCTTCCGGCAAAAGCGTGCAATGTGTCCACGATATCCGCAGTAGTAGCAGACTGGACGAGCCCGTTCGCCATGGTGGGTGAGAGGGGTGACTAGGGGCACTGGGTGTCATCGAAGCCAGGTGGGCAGGCATAGGGTGGGCAGGCATCGATTGAACGACGCCTGGTGAACCAGCGGCGGCGACTTGTGCGTAAGTTGGCTGGGGTCGAGGGGCCAGAGAGTCCGCATATGCTGGACCAGCCATGGACGCCAACTCCTCTTTGATGACGTCGCGCAGAAGAGTGCCGGAGGCGTGAGGTGAAGTCGGGGTTACCGACAGGCCAAAGGACTGTTAACTCTTCTCGGATAATAACCCGAATCATTGCACGCAACGAGGTATCGGCAGTGGTGATGTTTTCGGGGCCGTCCGGCTGCAAACGTTGCGACTCAAGTTCCTCAAGGCGTTGGCAAGTGGTGACAACTTCGGCGACTGTTGGGTTCTGGATGGCCAACGCGTTGAAGGCGACATTGCCGATGCCTTTAAGTAGATGGCGAAACCTGTCTGCTTCGGTCATGGTGGTGTTTACACGGCGACAAAGGGCAAGCACATCCTCTATGTATGAGGTGTAAGACTCGCCTGGTTGTTGCTTGCGAGCGTCCAGTGTCTTCTTTGCGAGGGCTGACCGAACAGCTGGAGTGCCGAAAATTTGGCGAAGCTGCTGCTTGAAACTGGTCCGAGTCCATGAAATCAGTCTCATGATTGAAAAACCATGTTTTCGCGACGCCGGTGAGATAGAACGAGACACGGCGAAGTTTGGCCGAATCGTCCCAGTTGTTAGTCAAACTCACTCGGTTGTAGTTGTCGAGCCAATCCTCCACATCTTCGCCTCGAAGTCCAGCGAACATGGGGGGATCGCGCTGGTGCCCACTAATGATCCAGGGCGGATAGGCCGCGGCAGTCGGGGACTGTTGAGGTAGACGCAGAAGCGCCGGTGGGGTCGTCCTGCGGCATGTCACTGGACACCTGGCGTAGACGGCGACCTGAGCGGTGCTCCAGGGGGTAGAGCGGGCGGGGAGAGGACGGATGATCGATGAGCAACCTCCACCACTTGCGACGTAGCAGTTACGCGACCCTTTATTAGGCCCCGAAGACACGGCGAAGAGACCACACCCAAGAGCAAAGATCACAGTTCAGCCGAGTTCCCACAACCGAAGAAGAAGAGGCACAAACATGATGATGAGCATGCACGAAGAACGGGAATGTGTCTGATGAACGCCCACAATATCTTTAACGTCATTTCGTAACGTTTCGCTCAATAAAAAAAATTACAATCCAGTCACCTTGCCTCCGCATGCTTCGCATAACATCGATTCCCATGGTACTTGGGATCTGCCAATTTTAGATGCGAAGCATCTTATGCTCGGGGCTCTGTCCGTCCCTCCCGTGTCCCGCGTCCCCCCGTCCCGCGTCCCCCCGTCCCGCGTCCCGCGTCCGGCCACTGTCATGAAGTAGGGAAGCACCCATTATCCGAACCAGAACACTGTAGTAATATGAAGGCCGTCAAACCCTAACACAGTCATCAGAGTCATGGCCGAGAGCACAGAGAGGCTGCTTAGCAATGGCTAGGCAGGTGCTGTCTATCGCCCAGGTTGACCCCATTTCCTTTAGTCATGGCCGAGAGCACAGAGAGGCTGCTTAGCAATGGCTAGGCAGGTGGTGTCTGTCGCCCAGGTTGACCCCATTGCTTAATCTTGCTTGCATGTGTTTGGAGGGGGCTTAGTCCGTCCCTCCTTCCCGCGTCTCACACCACCACAGCGCATGCGCGTCCCCTCTTCCTCTCTCTCCTAAGCTCACCCCCCTTTCTCTCCTCTAGGAATCGTCTACTCTACGGAGCGGCCCCAGCATCCCACACCCCCCCCACAGCGCATGCGCGTCCCCTCCCCTGTGCTCTCCTACGCTCACCCCCCTTCCTCTACTCTACGGAGCGGCGCATGCGCGTCCTCTCCCCCTCTCTCCTCTAGGAATACTCTACTCTACGGAGCGGCTCCGGTGTCTCACATCCCCACAGCGCACGCGCGTCCTCTCCCCCCTCTCTCCTCTTGGAATCATCTGCTCTACGGAGTGGCTCACGCGTCCCACACCCCCACAGCGCATGCACGTCCCCTCTCTCTCCTCTCCTACGGTCCCCCCCGTCCTTTCCTCTAGGAATCCTCTACGGAGTGGCGCGAACGACAGGTGGTGTGACAGCTGCTTACTCCGCTGGGGGGCGCCACGGTAGTTCCGTGGTATAAAAATGACGGAACGCGCGCGCCTCATTCTCTGTCCTGCGCAGCGCCGCGCTGAGCGCCCGGACCACTGCCGTGAAATGAGAGCGTCGACGTTCCTTCCCGCTCAAGCTAATTATCTCCCCGCTGCTTCGCATCCACACATGGTTCCTTTTAGCGGGAGATGGGGAATTTTTTTTAATTATTAATTGGAGTGCCCAGGTGCTTGTATTACTAAGTTCTACTTCCTGCCAATTTATGGCATACCCTTTGTTTAGAAACCTCAAAAGTTGCGCGTACTTCGAGATATTCGTCATCGAATTTCTCAGGCGAAATCGACACTGATCGCGCTAGGCGCGCTCGAAGTGCGACCGTTCTGTTACGTCAGACCGGAACTACCCGGGACAAGGGAGTGAGGACACTTGAATGGAGGGGCGCCGCGGCCGCATGTTTTCGTGAAAGGCTGCACGTCGCCTCACTTGTGCCTGCTCATCGCCTTCTGCGTTCACTGTTTAGTGCTTATCCATTTCTTTCGAACTGTGCAGAAAACCGCATTAACAACTTTTTCTTTTTCTGGGTAGCATAGCCACTTCGCTGCTTCTTCTTACAGACAGGCGGATTAGGTCTTCGCCATAAGCGTGCGCAGGGTTCCCCTTCAGGGGGGGGGGCGAAGGTTCGTTGCAGAGCCCCCCTCCCCTATTAAGTCAATGTATAGGGCCGACTTTGCGCCCTCCCCCCTCTCAGGTAACTTGGGGGGGGGGGGGGGCGTGGGCAGCCCCCCTCTGCCCCCCTCGTGCGCACGCCTATGCTCTTCGCGCCTCTTCATAGATTAAGCAAAAAAAAAAAGAAAACCTACCACCCATCACAAGCAAACATTAAGCTGTCTACTTGTGTATTTAAGAATGCTTGGTGGTTTCTCTGGCCAGTCTGTGCATCGGTGTGCCTCCATTCAAATTTCGTCACTTCCCTGTCACGTGTAGTTACGGTGTTCCGCCACGCTTTGTGCGCGCCGGATGGTGATCCGTTTCGATTTCGCGTTTGAAATTCAATGATGAAGAAGTACGTCCGACTTTGGCGATTTCTAAAAAATGGCTATGCCCTAAATTATCATGTACTTATAGAACTTTCTGTTATAGTCGAACCCACTTATAACAATACCCAAGTGTCATGAAAATTCCATTGTTATAAGAGATAATTGCTATAAACGGGTTGCACGAAAAAAAGCAAAATAGAAGGACGGCAGGCTGTTGTGAGAAAACTGTAATATCGGATGGGATATGCCAACAGACATCTGTGATAAGCATAGGCGTGCGCACGAGGGGGGCAGGGGGGCGGCCGCCCCCCCCCCCCTAGTCGCATAAGAGGGGGGGGGGGCGAAATAATTTGACCCATATATTGACTTAATAGGGGGGGGGGCGCTGCAAGGAACCTTCGTCCCCTCCTGAAGGGGAACCCTGCGCACGCCTACGGTGATAAGGATGACAAAGCTGCTGATTTTTCGGGCACGCTTGAAAATTCGGACGCTTTCACGGGACCGCCACAAGCCTAAAGAGCCAATGTATGACAACGTCTGAAGTTTTGGGCGCTGAACTCTTCCAAGTTTCAACTTTGTACTCAAATTGAATGTCCAAAAGTGGAAATTTCAAGCTTCAATAAAAATCAGTTGTTAGTCTGCGCCTGTCCTGTGTACTACTTCTACTTGTGTTCCGTGAACCGCGCAGTTTCGCGCGATTGACGGAACTGCGCGGTTGACGGTTAATGGAACACGAAAGGATTTCGTGTTCCATTACCTTCCGGCATGGACACCCAACAGCTAGAATTCATTGTTATAACCGATAATGCGGCATGCGGGTATTGCTGTAAGCGGGTTATTTCATCATAGAAAACATGCAAAAGTTGTCGGTGCAGCAGCTTCTCATTGTTATGACCGATATAGTGTTAAAACCGGTATCGTTATAGGTGGATTCGACTGTATAAAAGACTGCACTAAACTCAATAATCAAAAAGTTAAATAACGAGTTTTTGTTAATTAGTCGAGTCAATGTCTTTTTAGCTGCGGGAAAGTATTTCCACCTGGATATATAGTTCATGTGCGAAAACGGCAGGAGCCTAACTGTCATAGAATTTTCACCAAAATCTGCCTTGGGTAAAAAAAAAGAAAAAAAATCCGGCAGATCCCACGCACTGTGGGAATCGATGTAATGCGAAGCAGCCAGGAAGGAGCAAATCATGCTTTACATAATTTGCATGTCATGTTTTACATCTTACGACCTGTCATTTGTGTTCGTCATACAGTCACGTCGCGATATACCAATTTTGGTGTGTATGTCAAGCTAGCGAACTGGACGCAAGCGCACCATGAGCGTGGCATGTAAATGGCATTGTAGATGACATGCATGCCAAGATTTTCACGTTACCACCTGCCACTTATGTTCGTTATACAATCATGTCACTCAATACCAAATTTGCTGTATATCAAGCTAAAGAAACGGCCGCGAGCACGCCATGAGCGTGGCATGCAAGTCATGTCGCACATGACAAGTCATGATTTAGATATTACCACTTGTCATTTATGTTCGTCATAGAGTCATGTCACTCAATACCAAATTTGGTGTATATCAAGCTAACGAAACGGCCGCGATCGCGCCATGAGCGTGGAATGCAAGTCATGTCGCTCATGACATGTCATGATTTCCATATTACGGCTTGCCATTTATGTTCGTCATACAGTCACGTCACGATATACCAAATTTGGTGTATATCAAGCTAACGAAACGGCCGCGAGCACGCCATGAGCGTGGCCTGCAAGTCATGTCGCTCATGACATGTCATGATTTCCATATTACCACTTGTCATTTATGTTCGTTATAGAGTCATGCCACTCAATACCAAATTTGGTGTATCTCAAGCTAACGAAACGGCCGCGAGCACGCCATGAGCGTGGCATGCAAGTCATGTCCCACATGACAAGTCATGATTTCCATATTATGACTTGTCATTTACGTTCGTCATAGAGTCATGTCACTCAATACCAAATTTGGTGTATATCAAGCTAACGAAACGGCCGCGAGCGCGCCATGAGCGTGGAATGCAAGTCATGTCGCTCATGACATGTCATGATTTCCAAATTACCACTTGTCATTTATGTTCGTCTTAGAGTCGTGTCACTCAATACCAAATTTGGTGTATATCAAGCTAATGAAACGGCCGCGAGTGCGCTATGAGCGTGGAATGCAAGTCATGTCGGTCATGAAGTCATAATTTTCATATTACCACTTGTCATTTATGTTCGTCATACAGTCACGTCACTCAATCCCAAATTTGGTGTATATCAAGCTAACGAAACGGCCGCGAGCACGCCATGAGCGTGGCATGTAAATCATACTTTTCATGACAAGTTAGTCATGATTTTCATGATATGACCATCCATTTATGTTCTTCATACAGTCATGTTATGCCATACCAAATTTGGTATAAATCTCATTAACGATACGGCCAGGAGAGCCCAAAGTCGTAGGCGCATAGATAGATAGATAGATAGATAGATAGATAGATAGATAGATAGATAGATAGATAGATAGATAGATAGATAGATAGATAGATAGATAGATAGATAGATAGATAGATAGATAGATAGATAGATAGATAGATAGATAGATAGATAGATAGATAGATACGCTCAAAGTCGCCGAAGTTCGCTAAGAAATGCTTCGCATTTAAAACACCTTGTATGTTCATGCGTGTGCGTGTTACACATGCAAATTCGAAAAATTTCAAGGGGTCCCCCCCCCCCCCGCTAGCCACGCCAATGATGGGCATGGTATTACACATGCATTATTTTATTAAATTTTTATGAAAGTACATTTGCAACGTTAACGGACAGTTGGCCAGCAATATTTGGTGACACGAGTAAGCTTTCACAGAAACTATAAACTTGTTTTTTTAGTATCAGTATTGTAGCACCCATTTTCCTATGAACACACCTTTACATGATGGTAATTAGGAGCTCAACACAGACAAGATACACGAGAAGCACTAAACAGGACGAACGCTGACTTCAAACTAAAGTTTATTCACCGAAGATGGCCAGGTTTTATCTTACACCAAAAGGCAACAGAAACAGGGAAACGCATGCGTGAAACCACAATCTAACAACTGAAGAACAGCTATCACCTCAAAATTAAAAATCCTAACAAAAAAAAATGCCCCCCACCTCCCCGAAGGGAATCGTGAGGAAATGCGAATGCATTTCTTGCGCCGACACCGACTTCTGCCATCGCCTTGAGAGGCGCCCAGCCAGCGAACGGTCGAGAGTGAGGCGCGAGCGGACGGGAGAGTGGGGCGCAGAGAGGAGAGAGAACGAACGGCGAGAGAAGGAGCGGCGAAGCACTGCACCTACCCTTTCCTACACTCTCTCGCAGCACATGCTCCGGTTGCTAGGGGCGAGGATAAGCGCGCGCGCCCGCAGCCGTTGCTATGGGAGAGGGAGTGAGAGCGGAGAGATAACACCTGCCGGCGCGCGGACACCTCCTCAACCTATCCTCCTCCTCCTCCTCCGCGGACGCCGCCGGATGCGCCTGACATAGCCCGACTAAGAAATGCATTCGCATTTAAAACAAGAACCAAACAACTACCTCCTTCGCATGAGGTCCGCAAGACAGAGAAGAAACAACTTTGGTGAAAACGACCCTGGTCATGCCAAGCGTGCGCATGGATAATCGCAATCTCATAATCGCATCGGAGTCTCGGATCGAAGAAGAAAAAATGTCTTAACGCGCTGGTGTCGTTCCCTCTCTTTGTCCGTGTGTTAGTCTGGGCTAAAAAAGTTATTACGATGAAATCTCTTAATGTTTGACTTATTTTCTTCTTCGCACCTCTCTCGTCCTCTGTCGCTCCTGGAGCAAGTGGCGGCACCTAGCATGTGGGACCGTGCTCTGGCGCACACGTCCAGAGCTGTGCGGACACCGTGTACTTGAAATGAGGGCTGGGGTAGCGTTCAGTTCGAAAAGAACGTTATGTTCCTCGGAAAATCCCTTCTCCAGTAATACAACACTAGTCGAGCTCATCTGCCGCCTCAAAAAAAATTGGGGGGACCCTTAAGTTTCGCCTTTAAGAGTTGAACGCGATAGCGATATCCTGTCCCTAGTCCGTACTTCAATCCCTTAGTGCACCATATGTAATGCGTAGCATGCTTTAAACCGAGAGCAATTATGCGCGGTAAATGCGGGAAATGTTTTCGAAGTTGCTATGCACCCACTACGTGGTCTTAAGGGAATACGCGCAGTAACGTGTGTGCCTTTTGTAATGGGTACATGGCTTTGAACCACAATGTCGTTATGAGAGAGAGAGAATGATTTATTAGAAGGCAGAGAGGTCGGCCTGAGCTAGTTCGCTCTAGCCTGCTACTCTGCACAGGGGAAGAGGGACAAGGGGAAAAAAAGAAGTGATGAAGGGTGATGATGGGGAGAGAAACAGGTTATGCGTATATACAATGAACACACAGCATTGTGGCTTCGATAGAGTCTAGCGTCCAGTCCTGTACTATTTAGGAAATCTATTACGGCTCTTATAGCAGTTGTTGATCTCGTCTGATCACACATTGCTGACAGAATGCCACTTTCATTTAGCGTTCCCACACCAATTCCTGCCAGAGTTGAAGCTAGCGTTTTTCGTTGCGACACGTAAAGTGGGCAATCACAAAATACATGCGCCGTTGTTTCACACACTTGGCAGCGTTCACAGTTCGGGCTGTCCGCACGGCGGATGAGGTGTGCGTAGCGGCGAGTGAATGCAACACCCAGACGAATCCGGTGTAGTAAACTGGAGTTGCTGCGGTTGATTGTAGCTGGGAGGCGAAAAGTCATCTCAGGATCTATTTCTCGCAGACGCCTGCATCGATGGTCTGGCCGCGACCAATAAGCCGTTGCGCACTCTCGCATGAGCGATCTCAATAAAGAGTTCACGTCACTTCTAGAGTACGGCACTTTCACGTCAATGGGGCCGTTATACATAGCGGCTCTTGCTTCAGCATCAGCAAGCTCATTGCCTGCCAGTCCACTGTGTCCAGGGATCCATTGCAATGTGATTGTGTGGCCATTCCTCTGCGTGAGGTCGAATGCTTCAATAATTTCTAAAGTTAATGCAAAATGTTGTCCGCTTCTTGCGCAAGAGTCAATGGCTTGCAATGCGGATTTTGAGTCAGAAAGTATCAACCATTTACGTGGTGTTTGGCAGGACACAAACTGGATGGCTTCCCATATTGCAACAAGTTCTGCAGCAGTCGAAGACGACTTATGGTCTAACTTGTACTTCCGAGAGGTACCCAAATGAGGGATCACAAAGGCCGCAGTCGAAGCGCATGAATTCACAGATCCATCGGTGTATATGTGAACATAATCGCCGTATCGTTGAGCCAAATGTGCCAAAGACAGTTGTTTGAGGGCAGCAGAAGAAACATGACGCTTTTTCGTAATCCCAGGTATATGAGGGTACACCTGTGGTCTGTTGAGCGTCCACAGGGGCACTTCGGGGATGACGGCAGGTGCGAAGTCTGAAGGAATGACGTGCCTATGCGTGTCTAAGCAACGTGAGTAGGCGCAGCCTGGTCGGTCCGTCTGTAGCAAAGACAAGGGATGGTTTGCGTGTCGGGTCAGCAGACGAAGGTGTACTCGAAGAGGCTCACAAGATAGGTAAACCTCTACGGGGTATGTACGTGACTCCTCTATGGTGCCAGAGGTTGATGTACACCTCGGTAGCCCAAGGCATGTTCGCAGCGCTCGCGCTTGAAGGCTCTCCAGAGTGCGAATGCATGTTGCACGCATTCTCGAAAGCACAGGTGAGCTGTACCGTAGATAGCCAACGAACAATGTCTGGTATAACTGCAGGAGGCTTTTCTCAGAAGGGCCCCATCTTAGTCCTGCCACAACTCGTAGAACGTCTACAAAACTAACAAGTTCAGTCCGTAGTGCAGCGACATGCTTCGTCCAAGATAGGCTGCGGTCAATGATGACACCTAAGTATCGGTAGTGCGTGACAGCAGGAATCGCTGCACCGTCAGCAAAGATCGGGTACCGCGTCATTGATTTCTTTGTGAACGTCAATGCAGCGCATTTTGCTATTGAAAGCTGCAGGCCTTGACGGCGCAAGTACCTTGAAGTTGCTGATGTCGCGAGTTGTAGTCTTGCTCTCAGCTGCGGACGCGTTGCTCCAGATGCCCATATGCATATATCGTCCGCATAGGCGCTGATTTTGACAACGTTTGGAAGCTCAGCTGCAAGACCTATGAGCGTGACGTTGAAAAGTATGGGGCTGAGGACCGCGCCTTGTGGAACTGCACGGCTCACGTGGTGCCGGACCGTGTCACCGTCAGGCGTCGACATGAAAATGGTACGTCCGCTAAGATAATTGACTACCCACGCGTGAAGGCGGCCTCGTATGCCAATGTCTTCAAGCGCATCAAGGATGGCCTCATGAAGGACGTTATCGTAGGCCCCTTTTATGTCCAAGAAAATTGCGCCTACTAATCTCCGATGTTGTCTTTCTTTTTCTACAGACGAAACTAGGTCTACGACGCCGTCTATTGACGATCGACCTCTGCGGAAGCCATTCATAAAGTCTGGAAAGATGAAATTCTTCTCCAAGAACCATTCCAGTCTTGTCAGCACCATGCGTTCCATTACTTTGCCGACACAACTGGCTAGGGCAATTGGCCTGTACGAAGAAAGCTCGTATGAGCACTTGCCTGGTTTCAGTAAGGATGTCGTTATGATATTCACATATTCTGACGCCCGATGGCTATGCACGGTTGTACCACGCAATATTACTGCGATATTACATGTTGCATTGTGACGACTGTATACAGGACGCGCGTGTTTGCAAAGCATGAAAGTTATTTTCACTGCAATTCCAAGCAGAGGGAGTTATTTTATATGTTATCACAAGCAGAAGCGTGGCTGCGTGGTAGAACACCTGCCTGCCACGCAAACAACCCGGGTTCGATCCTCATTCGGACCCGGAAATTTTTATTATTTATTTTATTTGCATCTTTCTCGATTTTTCTGTCACGGACAAGATAATGATTTTTCGCTCACAACCAACGACGCCGCCGCCGACGCCGACACCGAAGCCGACGCCGACGCCGACGCCGGAATTTCTGCGAAACGAGCTCTTTAACGCTATCGCGTTAAAACTGATACCCTCACGAACTGTTCATCTTGGACCTGCGATTCTGCCCGGGAGTCAAAGTATCATCAACCTGATCTACCTGGAGTCGTAAAGGTGTTTGATTTAAATAAAGAACCCATGCAGAGCTCATGCTATTTCCACGGCACCCGTTCGATTGCGTATCGGCCGAGTTCACAGACGGAAACGTTACTGAAACTTTATTGCTTTTTGTGCTGAGCCCCAACGGATATTAACTCTATATTTGTAGGGGCATCAGTGGATTTTAAAAAGTCACAGTTTCGCCGCAAGGGTGATGCAATGAATGCGATAGCAACAAATTGGAATGTCACGGGAATAACGGCAACCAGATCGAAATGTGCAGCGCGCTGCTCAAGAAGAAAGAACGCCCGAGAATAACAAACACAGGACGAGCGCGAACTAACAATGCTCACAGCTCGACACTCAACGCGCTGCTCAAAATCAAAGGACGCACGAAACGTATATGCACAGGTATGCACAGGATGAGCGCGAAGTAAATAGTCCCACAGTTGTTGCTTCACTGCGTTTGAACAGCGCACTCTTTTCGCAAACGGGGACTCTGCAGCGAGGGAAGTGACCCTCGTGCGCTCTCTAACTACAACGCTATCGTTACGTTAGCCCAAGGCATAAAATTCTCCCCCCACCGCGAGATAAGCGCGCGCGCGCTCGGGCGACCACGCACCGTAGGGCAAAGTACACGTTTATAGAAGCGGGACGCCGAGCGCGCCCTTCGCGCCATCTCGCTGGTAATGCTGCGAACACGCTAATATTCCCCCGGAGATCTACGTACCGCCAGCGGTAAATGGTGTATATAAATAGATCACCGTTTCTATGTCGAAGGACGTGTGCTTTCGTGGTTCAGTGGTTAACGCCACGCGCTGCTGCGCGAGAGGTCGCTCGCTCGATTCCGCACGTCGGAAAATATTTTTCTCAGTTGTTTTTCTTCGTGGCATATATATATATGTGTATATTGTAGCATGGATATATGGCACAGTCAGGAGCGCCGGCGAAAGAAGAGAACGAGGACTGTTGTTGATGCTCGCGCTTGCTCCGCTTCACCTCTGCCAGTTCGCTGATTAACGTGTCACGGGCTCACCGCTAAACGCATCCTATCAAGTGGTGGAGAGTGCTGGTTCCCTTTCCAATCTTGGAACTCTGCAACCGGGCTCTACCTTCGCCATCAACGATGCCCATCGGCGTCGCACAGCAGACTGCTCCCACATCCCCACCTGCCCGCTGTCCCGGCGTCCCAAGATAGCGAGACCCAGTCATCTTCAGCGGTACCGATGAGCAGGATGTCGAGGACTGGCTGTCTTCGTACGAACCAGTAAGCGTCAATAACAGGTGGGACGATACCGACAAACTTGGCCGCGTCCACTTTTACCTCATAGGAGTAGCGGAACTCTGGTTCAACAACCACGAAGGCGAGATTATCCTTTGGGCCACTTTCAAAACTACCTTCGCCGACGTATTTGGCCGAACGACAGTGCGCAAGCTCCGCGCAGAACAGCGCTTGCCTGATCGCGCCCAGCTGTCGGGCGAATGTTTCACATCACATATGGAGGACGTCGTAGGCCTCTGCCGTCGCTTCAAGCCTGACATGTCCGAAACCGACAAGGTCAAACATATAATGAAGGGCATCGAGGACGATGCGTTCCACGTGCTGGTGGCGAAAAAAACGCTCCCACCTCCCCGAAGGGAATCGTGAGGAAATGCGAATGCATTTCGCGCGCGCTTCACTCCATTTATATATGGTGGTTATGGTTCGAAGAAGGAAAAGGCGCCTAATTTCTGCAGCCCGGTCGGGAGCACGGCGACGCGCCTGTTTTTTTTTTTTTTTGCTTTTGTTCTGTTTTCTTTTCTTCTTTTTTTTATTTATTTTTTATTTTTTTTGTTCTTTTTCCCTTTTTTTTCTTTTTTTCTTTTTTTTTTTCATATATAGCTCCGCCGAGCTCCCGCGATGCGAGCGCCCTCACGCACTTGAAATGCATTCGCATTTAAAACTGGGGATGCGTAAAGCACGCAGCGATGGAGCGGTGTTTCCTACTGGAACATGCCAATCGCTGCTAATGTGCTATGAGAGACAGAAGACTCCGACTGGACACAGAGACTCGCAGTCAGCTTTTAGTTGACGCGCACGCTGCGCATTTTTATTGTTCAACAACGCACAGGAGAAATCTCCCACCGGCACCACCTTGGAGGTCAAGATCCATTGCCATATATACGGGGTGGCCAGTGAACGGTTGTGCAGCGCGAGCAGTCGGTTTTTTCAACCAAGAAACTCGCTAGCAGACGCTGCCTGTGTCGGCGTCGTGATGCGAGAGAGGGGGGGGGGGGCGTAGGAGAGGAAAGAGAGGGGGGGGCGCGCATGCGCAGTGGGAGTGTGGACGCTGCGGGCAGAGATGCCTAGAGAAGAGAGGGGGGAGCGTAGGAGAGGAGAGAGAAGAGAGGTGGGACGCGCATGCGCAATGGGAGTGTGGACGCCGCGGGCAGTGATGCCTAGAGGAGAGAGGGGGGAGCGTAGCAGGGGAGAGAGGAGGGGAGGCGCATGCGCAGTGAGGGTGTGGTTGCCGCGGGGAGGGATGCCTAGAGGAGAGAGAGGGAGAGAGGAGTTTTTTATTTTTACTTTTTTTAAAGGGTTTGCGCATGCGCAGTAAGGGTGGTCACGCCGCCCACCACCACCACCGGATTAAGCTTCGCCATAAGATGCTTCACATCTAACACCGGCCGGCGCTTACCTCCTCAACCTATCCTCCTCCTCCTCCGCGGACAACGCCGGACAACGCCGGATGCCTGACATAGCCCGACTATGAAATGCATTCGCATTTAAAACCCGCAAACACTCGCAGACGTCATTCAGCACTGCCAAAGCTACGACTAGTTGCGAAAGCAGCGCTATTCAACTCGACGCCCTGCTTTCGACAAGACCAACACGTCAGCATTGACTGTTAGCGCCATTTCTCCGGAACCGGCGGTGTTGACGCAGCAGATCCAGCAATTCATCCGAGAGGATGTGGCTCACCAGTTGTCTCTTGCGCCTTTCCTCCCAAGCAATACTCATGGGCTCACCTCGTCGCTGCGACAAACCATCGAAGAGCAAGTCTCCGAGGCACTTCCGTCCACGTACCAGCCACCGCCTGTGTCCGCTCCGCTGACCTACGCTGACGTCGCGCGAAGGCAGGCACATGCGCTGCCACCCGTCGCCGACTCTGCTCAGCAAACACACGCCTTCTACGCAACGCACGCGCCGGCAGCCCCGCCCGCTCCCCTCTATCGCCGCCCTTCAACGCCTCCCAGTAACCCTTGGCGCACATCGGATAACAGACCCATCTGTTACTACTGCTGTCTACCCGGCCATGTCGAGAGGTTCGGTCGCCGGCGCATCCCTCGTCCAGCTACCGCTGATGAAAGCTATAGCTACGCCCGCACAGAACCACCACAGACGATGCCTCCTCATGCTACTTCGGACAGCCCTTCGTCAAGCCGCCGCGCCTTCGACCCACGTCGATCGCCCTCCCCGCGCCGACGTTCGCTTTCGCCGATGCTTCGTCGTGCACCACCTGCCCAAACGGAAAACTGACCATCGCAGTTCCGGAGGCAAGAACTGCGCCGCTGTCGAACTCTACAAGGCCTCGGTCTCTACCTACTAATGAAATAACAGTGTTTATTGAAGGTGTTGCCGTTGAAGCATTAGTCGATACTGGAGCTGCTGTGTCTGTATTGGGTGAAGCAATGTGCCGCAAGTTAAAAAAAGTTACGATTCCGCTTTCTGGCGTCTCCCTGCGTACGGCATCCGCGCATCACGTGAGCCCTTCTATGACGTGCACGGCTCGGCTACTCATAAAAGACGTTCTGTACGTGGTCGAATTCGTCGTCTTTGCACAGTGCTCGCACGACGTCATATTGGGCTGGGACGTCCTTTCCACACATCATGCCGTTGTTGATTGTGCCCGTGCCGAACTAGAATTATCAGCGATCTCCGACGACGATTCTCACAAGTCTTCTTTTTCTCGTGTCGTCGTCGCCACGGACACTGACATCCCACCTATGTCTTCTGTTCTTGTACCGATCTCCTGCGACCATGCCCCTTTTTCAAACGCCTTGTTCACGCCGTCAGAAGACCTTGCTTCTCGAAAAAGCTTCCTTCTACCTTTTGCGCTTCTCACGATCGAAAACTCTTGCGCGGCCATTTATGCCACGAATCTGCTTCCAGTACCCGCCACATTATTCCGCGGTGAATGTCTAGGCCGACTTGAGGACATCGATTCTGTTTGCGCCAGTCAACTGCCCGATCGCGCCACAAGCCTTCAGATCGCCAGCGTTACTCCCGTTTCCACGTCAACCACATCTTCCCAAGACGCCTTCCTTCCATCAATTGATTCGGACCTTCCTGTCACTCAACGGACCCAACTCTTGACCTTTCTCGACCACTTCCGGACGTCTTTTGACTACAGGCAAACCAATTTGGGCCGCACATCTGCAATCGTTCATCGTATTGACACCGGCACCCATGCACCATTGCGTCAGCGTCCATACCGGGTCTCTCACTCTGAACGCCGAGTTATTGACGACCAGGTGACCGATATGCTCAATCGTGGCGTCATACAGCCGTCCAACAGTCCGTGGGCCTCTCCGGTGGTACTCGTCAAAAAGAAGGACGGTAGCATCCGATTCTGTGTTGACTACAGGCGCCTTAACAAGATCACGCGCAAAGATGTTTATCCGCTCCCCAGAATCGACGACGCTCTCGACTGTTTTCAAGGGGCAGAGTTCTTTTCCTCGCTGGATCTTCGATCGGGGTACTGGCAGATACCCATGGATGAAGCTGACCGCCCAAGACTCCGTTTGTAAACCCGGACGGCTCGTACGAGTTCAACGTGATGCCGTTCGGCCTTTGCAACGCCCCTGCAACCTTCGAGCGTCTGATGGACAACATGCTTCGAGGCCTCAAGTGGCAGACGTGTCTGCTATCTGGACGACGTCGTCGTTTTTTCAAAAGATTTCGACACCCATCTTCTGCGCCTCGCAAGTGTCCTGGAATGCCTCACACATGCTGGGCTGCAACTGAACTTGAAGAAGTGTCATTTTGCTGCCCGGAAGCTCACCATCTTAGGGCATGTTGTCAGCAAGGACGGTGTCCTACCCGACCCTGCGAAACTCCACGCCGTCGCTGAGTTTCCCAAACCATCAACACTAAAAGAACTCCGGAGCTTTATAGGCCTATGTTCATATTTTCGTCGATTCGTCCATAATTTCGCATCCGTAATGGCCCCTTTGACACGCCTACTTGCTGACAGCCAAGTCATTACGGCATGGTCTTCCACTTGCGACGACACATTCGCGAAACTGCGTCATCTGCTGACATCTCCACCGATTCTCCGTCACTTCAACCCAGATGCCCCTACCGAAATTCACACGGACGCTAGTGGAGTCGGCCTTGGCGCTATTCTTGCTCAACGCAAGTCTGGCTTCGACGAGTACGTCGTTTCTTATGCCAGTCGCACTCTTACCAGAGCTGAAGAGAATTATTCAGTCACAGAAAAAGAATGTCTGGCCATCGTTTGGGCAATCGCAAAGTTTCGACCTTACGTATATGGCCGCCCATTTGATGTCGTGACTGATCACCACGCCCTTTGCTGGTTATCATCACTAAAAGACCCATGTGGTCGTCTAGCTCGTTGGGCATTGCGTCTCCAAGACTATGATATCGGACGCTTGGATACTCTCTATAATGGAGTTCCTGTCTCAGCCATCCCCACGTACCACCCCTCGTTCACTGCGACGCACAGCTCGACATTTCACCATCCGCGATGGACTCCTGTACCGTCGAAACTACCTTTGTGACGGCCGCAAATGGTTACTGGTGATTCCTCGCCACCTACGTGCCGATATCTGCGCCTCCTTTCACGCGGATCCCCAATGCGGCCACGCCGGTGTGATAAAAACGTATGCACGCCTCCGGCTGCGATATTACTGGCGTGGAATGTACCGCTTTCTCCGACAGTACGTACGCTCGTGTCCCAAATGTCAACGCCGGAAGAGCCCACCGCACATGGTCGATGGACCACTACAGCCGTTGCCTTGCCCCTCCCGGCCTTTCGACCGCATCGGAATAGACTTGTACGGTCCCCTTCCCTACACACCTGACGGAAACCGCTAGGTGATTGTTGCCATTGATCAACTGACACGCTATGCTGAAACTGCCGCGCTGCCAGAGGCCACATCACGGGAAGTTGGCTTATTTATCCTTCACAAACTTGTTCTTCGCCACGGCGCGCCTCGTGAGCTACTCAGTGACTGCGGACGTACGTTCCCCTCCGAAGCCGTACAAGCCCGTCTTCGTAAATGCAATGTTGTGCATCGGACAACCAGCGCGTACCATCCGCAAACCAACGGGATGACAGAGCGCTTTAAACGCACTCTGGGTGACATGCTGTCCATGTACGTGTCCGCTGACCACACCAACTGTGACCGCATACTACCCTTTGTTACTTACGCTTACAATAGCGCCACTCAGTCTACGACAGGATTCTCTCCGTTCTTCCTGCTCTACGGGCGCGAACCTTCCTCATTCATGGACACCATCCTTTTGTATCACCCGGACGCTTCAGAATCCACAACTCTATCTGAAGTCGCCACTTATGCCGAGGAATGCAGGCAACTCGCACGTTCCTTCACCGCGCAAGATCAAGCGCGCCAGAAGGACCGTCACGATGAAAACCTGCCTCACCACTCGTATTCGCCTGGAACGTTGGTATGGCTTCGCGTTCCCTCATCTGCTCCTGGCCTTTCCATAAAGCTACTGCCGAAATACGAAGGCCCCTACCAAGTCCTACGTCAAGCCTCCCCGGTCAACTACATTGTTGAGCCAGTTCAACCATCGATGGACCGACGCCGCCGCGGCCGCGAGACTGTTCATGTGGATCGATTGAAGCCGCACTACGACCCACCCGTCCTACCCGGTTCCACAGGTCGCCAGGATGGCTCCTTTTCTGTGGGGGGAGTGATTTGTAGCATGGATACATGGCACAGTCAGGAGCGCCGGCGAAAGAAGAGAACGAGGACTGTTGTTGATGCTCGCGCTTGCTCCGCTTGACATCTGGTCGCTTCACCTCTGCCAGTTCGCTAATAAACGCGTCACGGGCTCACCGCTAAACGCATCCTATGAATATATATATATATATATATATATATATATATATATATATATATATATATATATATATATATATATATATTCAGCAGGAAACTTCAGTGCGTTCGGTCTGTGGAAGAAAAAAACGGGTACACGTACGAGAAAGCAATACTTTTATGCCTTACGTTTCGGCCGTGGCACGGCCTTCGTCATTCTCTGACGAAGGCCGTGCCACGGCCGAAACGTAAGGCATAAAAGTATTGCTTTCTCGTACGTGTACCCGTTTTTTTCTTATGTATATATATATATATATATATATATATATATATATATATATATATATATATATATATATATATATGGAACATGACGGCGACGGCAAAAAGCAGCCGACAGTGTCCATATAATTTCTATCGCAATACCACCGATGCCAAACTAGATGCGCAGCGACCCCACAGGACATCGACCAAGTATCAATACGGAGCCACATGTCCAGCAATCTGGGACATCGACTAGTGCGGCAAAGCCGACCCCAAGGGGAAGCGCTGGGCGTAACTCTATGAGGAGCGTTCTTCAAAAAATGATTACTGAGCAATGCCTGATTTTTCGCTAATTGCACTTCAGGCACTTAATGCTGACAACCTCCTTATGTGGTACAACGCGATTAGTTTTAATCGGCCGGCTGGATTTTTTTCCCGAGACACTTTTGTGCATCCATTGAAAATGTATGGGGTGATTTTTGAAAAGCTAATTGTAGCGCAACGATAACGTATTCGCTAATTGCACTCTAGTGGCATGTACGGTAGGACAACCTGTCTTTGTGTTTGCAATTTCGTGGGATTACGCTGGGTGGATTTTTTTCCTGAAGAGCTTTTCCAAATCGATAGTGCAGGAAAGCAGCATTACAGGGGTAAAAGAATCACCTGTCGGTAAATCGATGAGAAAGTGGACGTTGATCGTGGTAAAAACTCAGCAAAAGTCTGCAGATGTGACGTACATTATGTGGATGAAGCATCAGGAATTTCATAACCGTAATAAATATTTATCACTAATCTAACCATTTAATTTAAACTTATGGGGGAAGCTCTCAGTGTAGAAGCACA
Source organism: Rhipicephalus appendiculatus (assembly GCA_030522465.1). Classification (NCBI taxonomy): domain Eukaryota; kingdom Metazoa; phylum Arthropoda; class Arachnida; order Ixodida; family Ixodidae; genus Rhipicephalus; species Rhipicephalus appendiculatus. Next base: position 60,324 of record JALIZH010010548.1, on the reverse strand, counting down.
TATGTAGTACAGTACATATAGTGTTTCAATGTGAACAGTTACGATAAGGTGGCAGATAACAATTTAATATCATTGGTCTGTACTGTTTATTGTTCTCATTAATTAGGAGTTCGGGTTAATTACAATCAATGACTTATATGCTATCTATGTGTTGAGTGATGTCATACGAAAAGTGTCCGAGATGGATACAGATTTGAAGGTATGAAATTCCGAAGTTGCTGTGGCATGACATGACTGCATGAAGAATATAAATGACAGGCCATAACATGAAACTCATGACACTTATGTCATGAACGGTATGATCTACATGCCACATTATTAGCGCTCTCGCGGCCGTTTCTTAGTTTAAGGTATACCAAAAATATTGAGGCTTGTCAAGAGTGTATGACGAACATAAATAGCAGGTATTAACAATTATGACATGTATGCCATTTATGACATGATTTACATGCCACACTCATGGTGCGCGTGCGGCCGTTTCATTCACTGGATATATACTGAAATTGGTATTATGCAATGTTACTGCGTGACAAATATAGATGACAAGTATTAACATAAAAATCATAACATGTATGTCATGTATGACATGACTTACGTTCCACGCTCATGGCGTGCTCGCAGCCGCTTCGTTTCCTGGCTATATACCAAATGTGATATGACGTGACATGACTGTATGACGGACATAAAAAAATTACAGCATATCCACGGAGTGAATGATGATGAGTGGGGCGAAGCGTGCGTCCGTCCGTCCGTCCGTCCGTCCGTCCGTCCGTCTATCTGTCTGTCTGTCTGTCTGTCTGTCTGTCTGTCTGTCTGTCTGTCTGTCTGTCTGTCTGTCTGTCTGTCTGTCATGGAACTAGGCGGTCACGTACCAAGAGACAGGGATGTACAGACCCCGCGGCTTTAGGAGCTTCGCCCCTAAAAAAACAGTAAGCTTTTTACACGTGTTGGTACTGCAACATTTTGCCTTTGGCAGTAATTATTCGAAAAGTACGCGAAAAAAAATGACACCATCTCCCGCCAAAGGGGAGCATGAGGCGATGCGAAGCACACCGCGTTTGCATCGGTTCGACTAGCTGTTTCCGTTAATGTTGCGTATTGAGTGTTATAGTTTGTGTTGTGTTTATGCTCTTATGTTGTTGTTAACGTAGACCCGAACGCAGACCCGAACGTGGTAGCGTGTGCGTTGGTTCAGCATGCGTCTGCAGAATCTCGTTCCCCGACGTCATCACATGATTGCTGAGAGAGTGTATAAGGGGCAGAGGCCACACCGCCTTACCCAGCCCCTTACCCAGCTAGCGCGTGAGCTCACAGCATAAGACGCTCACAGAGACTATGTACATTATATACACAAGAGTACACAAGAGTTATTCTTTTGCAAAGTACAAGGGCGTCCCCTGATAAGCTCGGGACACGGAGGCTCGGGCACTCGATTCCCTTTAGAGATGACGCAAGGCTACTGAACCTAATTTCGCTAAACCACCGTTATCGCTCAACATAATTCGTTAGTTTCTGCGCTATTTATTATTCAAGACATTGAGCAACATTCATATATCCGTGCACTGACAGAACATTTTATCCTCCGCGTATAACCTGTAAGGAAATTTTCGAAGCGCGCATAAACCAATTAAAGAATTTAAGAGGAGAACGCGTTAGCGCAATCGAGCTTCGTTCACTTCACCTTCACAGTCGCTAGCCTCGCTTAATTTCTCGGCGGACACATCCACCCTGCCGCAAGGAAAGGTACGTCTGTGCTCGTAACATATATATTGTTTCAAACTGTCCTACAGTGCCTTTTGTAAGTACAGCATGCAAAATGCTCGCTAGGACATAATTCTTTTTTCTTCGATCCGGAAGGTTACAAGCGCAAATGCGTAGCTGCACTCTTTGTTGATGGTGTTGCTGATAATAAGAAAGAGAGAGAGAGAAAACTTTGTTTAAAAAGTCAGTCAGTAACGTCAGGCATGGCCCGTCGCCTCCAGCCGTCTGCCGGTTTGATTACTTATTCCTGTGCACTTGGGAATCGGTCGGTTGTCACAGCAGCCACTCACTGTGCAATTCAAATGTACGACGCTGGTGCGATTCTACACTTCTGCCACGCAATATTACATGTGTGAAGGGGGATTCGCGAACTACAAGACATTATTATTGTGCTTTTTTATCGAAACAGTGTAGAACACCTGTTTTCCGTGCGAAGTCTTGGATTAGATTTCCTCTCGAGCCGAATATTCATATTGTCTATTTATTTGCATCTATCTCCAATTCTGGCCCCCGGAAGACGTTTATTTTCGCTAACAATACTTAGCCAACGATGAAATCACGCGCTGTTCGAAAACGTGCGCTTGGTGTAATATCATAGTAACATGCCTCGTTTACGTTAGTGACGCCCTTTATAAGACAACTACTCACTGTTTGTCGTTTATTGAATAATAATAATAATAATAATAATAATAATAATAACAATAATAATAATTATTATTATTATTATTATTATTATAACAATAATAATAATAATAATAATAATAATAATAATAATAATAATAATAATAATAGAGTGAAGAACAACGAACGTTATAGTGGGTCATCATCTCCTCCGACATCGCAGGTCTGTCTGTATACCGCGCATTGCTCGATGGCGCTTCTCGTTCGCCCGCAAGATCCGTTGATTTGAGTCGTTGGTCAAGCTACCGGCCGATCCCTACGGCAGAGTTCAATAAACTTTTTTTATATATATATCTGACAAAATATGGGAAGGTAGGCTACGTTGGAGCAGGCTATCCCAACATCATGACAGTAATGTACAAGATAAACATAAAAATACGAAAAATTAAGAATAAAAGAAGAAAAAAAATAATCAGAGTCACTTGGTACATATATACACTATAAGGCTTATAACGAATGAATGAGCACAGTATATATGGGCGTAGTCCAGTTCATATATCGTGATCACATCGCGGATAGAGTCCGAACAAATCGTGGCAAGGTATAATAAGAACTAAAGACAGTTAATTAAAATTGTGTCCATTAAAAAATCACGGAGGGCGCTCACTGCGCGCCTTTGATTATCGGGATGTGGCCATGGTCCAAGTACTTTTCCAATCGTAAATGGTCGTCTGTCGAGGCGGTTCAATCGATCACTCAGTTGAGTGCGTTGTTCGTCAATTCGCGGACATTCAATAATGATATGCTCCTCTGACGTATCGACATGATCACAGTGGTCGCAGTACGGGGACGTTCTTGTTTTTATGCGGCATAAGAAGTGAGGTGTGTACGCAACACCTAATCCTAAACGGTGCAGTAGTGTGTCAAATGGTCTATCAATCTTTTGATTCGGTGTAAATCGGAGAGACGGATCTATTTGATATAAGAGTGAAGACTTTGTATTTTCGTCAAATCAAGCGTTTTTGCACAATTTGTGGCGCAGTTCGGAAAGAACCTTCTTGCTTTCTGAGAAATAAATGGGCACTGGTGTCAAGTGAACTTTTTTGTGTGCTGCAGTGGCTAATTTGTCAGCATTTTCGTTTCCCATCACTCCTACGTGACTTGGAAGCCACTGAAAACATATCTCATGGCCGTCCAGATAACCGATGGTAATTGTTTTTAAGATTTCATATATTATGCTATCATCTATATGAAAATAAAAATCCTTAATCATTTGTAGCGCTCCTTTGGAGTCAGAATATATTACCCAGTTTTGCCTTTGCTGGCTTTCAACAATGAATTTTGAAGCTTGTAATATTGCAACAAGCTCCGCTGCTGTAGACGATGTCTTTCGAGAAAGCCGGAAATCTCTTTCTATTTTATATACGGGTATATGAAAAGCCGCAGACGAGCTTTCATCCATTGTAGATCCATCCGTGAAAACAAATGTGAAACAATAAAGTCTTCAACAACAAGAACAGTAACACAATACTCATATGAGAATAACATATTTGTTGTTATTATTATTATTATTATTATTATTATTATTATTATTATTGATATTATTATTATTATTATTATTATTATTATTATTATTATTATTATTATTATTATTATTATTATTATTATTATTATTATTATGTGAGGCACAAATTTTCTTTGAAAAAAATTGAGTAGTTGTCTTATCAGAGGCGTCCCTAATGTGAACGAGGCATGCTATAGTATACTGATATTACACCAACCCCGCGTTTTTGGAGCAGCGCGTGATTTCATTGGTGGCTAAGTATTCCACAAAAAAGTTATCTGTAGCGAAAAATCCGGTGCCGACGCTGGTGTCGGCGTCTGCGTTGTGAGTGAAAAAAAAAGCATTGCCCGTGGGCGAAAGGTCGAGGTAGCTGCAAATAAATGAACAATATTAATAGCTCGCGCGTAAATTGAACCCAGTACTTCTGCACGGAAAACAGGTGTTCTACAACACAGCCACGCCGGTGCTTGAAACTGTTCGAAAAAGAAAAAAAAGAAACTATGATAATGTCATGTAGTGTGAGAAGGCCCCTTAACGTGTGTTGTGTTGCGTCCCAGAAGCGTAGAATGGCACTAGCGTCAAACATTTAATTGCACCAATGAGTGGTTGATTTAAAAACTCGCCAATAAGCGCGTCAAGCAAGTAATAAATAGGTCCTACCGAGGGACCTTTTAAGAAACATCACCATGTAAAAATATTACCACGCTGTTCTTGAGCAATACGTGCAAAGAAACAATTACACTATAGTAGCAGCAAGGAAACCAGACGAGAGCTATCTTGAAACTCGCTTGTACGCGTTCTTCGTTCTAAATAAAACTGGCCGAAATAATCGGGTCTCTAACCAAGACCTGATGCCGTTGTGCAGACCGCATAGCCAGTGAAACAAAGAGGTGTGCTTTGCGGTTATGTAAGTACATCCAAATATCATCGGGGGTTTTACGTCACAAAAGCACGATATGATTATTAAGGACGCCATCTTGGAGGGCTCCGGAAATTTCGAACATGTGGTGTTCTTTAACGTGCTCTGACATCGCACAGTATACGCGCTTCCACCATTTCGCCTCCATCGAAATGTGACCTCTGCGGACGGGGTCGAACACGCGGCTTTCGGGTCAGAACCCGAGCACTGTAACCGCTACATCACCACAGCGGACGGTCGCATATGTGAATATAATTGGTTTCATTACGCTTTCACAACAGTCAGCAAAGAGGGGAAGACGAGCTGTATAGCATGTCATGTACAATGAAATACATTTCGGACGTCTTTTATTATGTGCTCTAGAAACGTTAAGAGCGTTGTTGAAATTAAGGGGTCTTTCTTAAAATGCTTAAATTTGGAAAATAATTCAGCAATTTCATCCCTGTAATGAATTTAGGCCTTTATTTCTGCTACGTTTTGAGCTCTTAAAAAAGATTATCACTGGCAGCGAATACGGCACGGCACGTTGCCTTCACTCTATAGCGCGAAAAAATTCACTTGTTAAGTGACGCCAACAAATATTAGCTACGTGAAGCCTGTCTCTACATATTCTCAAAGCGTCATCGCCATCTCATAGGCTGATATTATTTTCTCGAAATTAGCTTTCACAGATTACAAAAACGGCCGCGACAAAAGGACGTCCTAACTTTCTTCAAGAAACCAGTGGGGCCGACAACTATACAACCGCACGAAATATATTGAAAAGGACTAGAGGAAGGGAAGCACGCCCTTTCGAAATACGAGTTTGTCAAGCGCAGCCAAGTGACTTGCGCGCGCGGATTCACTAAAAAAAAAATAAAAAAAATACTTGATTCACGATCGAGCAACCAACCGACCGCTCGTCGTACACGACTTGCGCTTATCAGTCAGCGATCACGGTTCGCTCTCGGTGGCGATAGTCGACATCGAGCTGCTTCGTTGTTGTTGTTGTTTTTTTTTATGTACGGCCACTTTGTCTGCCGCGCGCCATGCGTTATCGTGCCAGTTTTGAAAGTTGAAGGTCTGTACGCCACGTGGTGTGAAAAACGGTGAACTAAAAGCGATGTCCCGAAATGCTGGGTATGAATGCAACGCAGGCAACTTGTGTATCTGTGAGACACCCGGTGTCTGGGAAAATACAGCCTGTTAATCTTGGTGAACTGATGCCGCTTGTCGTTACTCTACAAGCCGGCAGAGCCAAGAAACACTGCGGGAGTGTTTCAGAGCGAGGAATAGTAGGGTAAGTCGCATTGTTTATTCCTACGCAACCAAGAACAAAAGTAGGAAAGGAATTCAGGAATGGAAATGCTTTAGAAACAACAGGTGCTGCGCTTCTCGTGGTTCTTATGCGATTTTCGGTGATTTTTCTGTGATGCTTTGTGATTTTGTGTGGGCGCCTGTAACTGCGTTACTGTAGAGTCGAGATGCCCCGCAAATGACTTGTGGCAGCCCCTGCCTTACCCACCATGCTACGCTGACTTTAGGCTCTATTCACACTTGAGACACCCCTTCCCTGTTTCACGGTTCTGCTACCTCCTCGTCCGTGACCAAAGCGGATATATACTTGTGTATCTGGGAACGGAAGCGTGACAATCGACGCGGACACTCATCTGTTGTCAGATCCAGCCCTAGAAGAACTCCTCTTTTGAAGTTCGCAGATTCCCATTATGGAATCTCCTTAGACGACTCCAAAGCGAAAGCCAAGTGACTATTTTACCGTGTACTTCACACTTATTTTTTCACGCGAACGCCGTCTTTCGTTTTAAATGCGAAGATTTCTTAGCGAACTTCGGCGACTTTGAGCGTATCTATCTATCTATCTATCTATCTAGCCGCCTACGACTTTGTGCTCTCCTGGCCGTATCGTTAATGGGACTTATACCAAAATTGGTGTGGCATAACATGACTGTATGACAAACATGAATGGCTGGTCATATCATGAAAATCATGAATAACTTGTCATGAAAAGTATGATTTACACGCCATGGACATAGTGCTCCTGAGGCCGTTTCCTTAACTTGATCTATCTAAAAATTGGTACGACGAGACATTTCTCGATAATCAACATAAATGACTTGTGGTAATATGAAAATCATGACCTGCATGTCATGTACAACATGATTTACATGCCACGCTCATGGCGAGCTGACGGCCGCTTCGCTAGCTTGATATACACCAAATTTGGTATTGCGTGACGTGAGTGTATGACGAACATAAATACCAAGTGGGCATATGGAAATCATGACATGTCATGTGCAGCATGACTTGCATGCCACGCTCATGGCGCGCTGACGGCCGTTTCACTAGCTTGATATACACCAAATTTGGTATTGAGCGACGTGATCGTATGATGAGCATAAATGACAAGTGGTACTATGGAAATCATGACATGTCATGTGCAACATGACTTGCATGCTACGCTCCTGACACTCTCGGGGCCGTTTCACTAGCTTGATATACACCAAATTTGGTATTGAACGACGTGACTGTATGACGAGCATAAATGACAAGTGGTAATATGGAAATCATGACATGTCATGTGCAACATGACTTGCATGCCACGCTCATGACACTCTCGGGGCCGTTTCACTAGCTTGATATACACCAAATTTGGTATTGAGTGACGTGACTGTATGACGAGCACAAATGACAGGTGGTAATATGGAAATCAGGAAATGTCATGTGCAACATGACTTGCATGCCACGCTGATGTCATTCTCGTGGCCGTTTCGCTAGCTTGATATACGTCAAATCTTTAAGGCATACGCCTTAATTGTCTCATGCTCACGTCCGTCCGTCCCTCCCCTCCAGCCGTGCCCTGGCACGGTGCCAGTTGGGCGCCGGGGCGCGCAAACGGACGCCGGTCGCGTCGGACTCTACAGTGCTCGCGCTTTGCTTACGTAGCGTGCTGTGCCTAGCGTCTCTAAATCATGCAAGGAGGGAGACGCGCGCATGACGTTCCATTCTGACCGACCCCGTCTCAGTGGGCACATGCGTTGGAGGAACGCGCCTTGGAATTGACAAAGTGTCCGTCAATTTAAACGCTGGAACGCGGATGGCGTCTGCACAATGCGCAAAGCGCGAGAATACGAACGCATGCCAAACGGAGGCAGATTGGTGTCGCGTCTCGCTGCGATTCGAGTTAAAAAATTTAGCGAACATAAGTGGCAGGTGGTAACACGAAAATCTTGGCATGCATGTCATCTACAATGCCACGCTCATGGTGCGCTTGCGTCCAGTACGCTAGCTTGGTATACACCAAAATTTGTATTGCGCGACGTGACTGCACGACGAACACAAATGACAGGCCCTAAATGTAACTAATGACATGCATATCACGTACAACATGATTTGCTCCTTGCTGGCTGCTTCGCATTACATCGATTCCCACAGTGCGTGGGATCTGCCGGTTTTTTTAGTCATGCAAACGCCCCAGAGACGAAGTGAACCTGCAGCTCGCGTACGCCGAGCTACGCTCTAGAGAAGGCCGGCCGTTTCATTGTGATAGCAGTTGTATGGACAGCGTCGACGGGTTTTCGCCGTCGGCGTCATGTCGCGTATGAAGTCCAAATTGATAAGATCCCCCATCGCATCGTACGTTGTACCCGCGGGTAATAGCGCGCGAGCAGGAGCGGCGAACCCGGCTGAAGGAGAGATCAAACAAGCCGGCCCATCTCCGTCGCTCTGACGCGCATGCGATAAGATCCCCCCCGCCTGTTAGACCGGCTGTGGAATGCTCAAGCAGAGAGGAAACACCCCGCTCGTCTTTAACGAGCGTGAAAAAACGCGAAGGGGGGTGGGGGTGGGGAAGGGGGGTCCCCTAGAGCAGCAGCAACCTCGAGCTTTGATTTTACGAGCGCGGTCGTCGCTGGTGCGCATCTGGCTATTTCGGCAGCTGTCAGCGGGCGTCTCGTATACCCTTCTACGTGCTGCGCTCTCAACGCGAAGAGACGGTGCGAAAAGTGTGCCTGGAGCGGCCGTATTCTGTTACACCAGCGTTTTGTAGAGTTGCGTGAGATCGCATCCCAACGAGTTAGCTGCCAGCCTCACTTCGTAAAACATTACAAGTTGTTGCTTTCGCATTCATTGCTTCATCGTTGCGGTGAAACAGTGACTTTTTTTAATTCACGTGAACGCTGCAAGACGATGTGAGCTCATAACTTTCGGGGTCACTTCGTCGTCATTTATTCACGCCACTTACACCAGCTTTTCATTCATTCTTTGGGAGTACGGGCCGTTCCCACCTACTAACACAGAACTGTCAGCTTCTTCCCTCGACGCATGGTAGCCGCTCCTGTCGGCATCTCACTACTGCATTCAGTTAGACGTGATGAACTGCTCCGAAACGGCTAGTTACCGGCTAGCTACTGGCCACCACAATCCGAACAGACGGCAAGCTAACTTAAAAGACCTCGTTGTGCCGTGAATAAAATTGCTAATCTCTCTTTCTCGGGCGACGTCAGCATGTGAGATATATGGAATTAGCAATAAAACACTATCAGTACTTCAGCTGAGTGGCACTGATTTAGGAATTGGTTGAAGCGCGAACTTGAAACGAGGACACAAGAAGAAGGACGAACACACGCAGCGCTACTAGCAACAAGAATGTTTATTTTTCGAGACCCACACCGCCCTAAGTATACCCCTACCTCAACAGCAAACAAAGGTCACGTGGTGATAAAAACCGACATGTGCGAGGGAATCACCCATCTAACAACAACATAACAGGTGATAGCCGGAGAGTAGCAGGATGTCAGCATTTTCGCAGGAACCTAGCAGCGCTGCGTGTGTTCGTCCTTCTTCTTGTGTCCTCGTTTCAAGTTCGCGCTGCAACCAATTCCTCATGACTTACCAACAAGCCCACTTCGCAACTCTTGTTGACTGATTTAGGAACGACAGGGGAGTGTCGAATAGTTTCCAATGTAATCATCTGTGCGTCAAGTTACCAAATAAATTGAATTCCCACAGGTAACACACAGAAATATACATTGGCTTTTATATCACTAGAACTGCACCAAGAGGAACGATATTAGCGCAGGATCCAGCACGAAATTAGGACTACAGTAAAATACATTAACCGCAGAATGAGGGCTGGATTTTTTCATTGTGTCTACATTAATAACTTAAAACAGTCTGAACCGGTCACACATCTTCGGTCTTTGATCTAATTATTTCAATACGATAATATCATATATATATATATATATACATATATATATATATATATATATATATATATATATATATATATATATATATGGGTCATTCCACGCCAGCTTTCCCAACCTTGGCGCTCGACCAACTGGGATTTCCTTGAAAAAGTTTCCGGACTATCTACATACAGCGAAAAGTCTTACCCCAAAATATTTTTTGCGAAAAAAAAATTTTTCAGTACCGCAAGCCGCATGTGAATTTTTTCGGAAAGCTCGAAACAATGGCACATAAAATGCGTTGTCGAAAAATCAGTTCTTCCTAAATTAGGTTGAGACAAATTTTACCCTTTAGAATGATGGTAGGCTTTTTACTTAAAATAAGTCTTACACGCTTTTACGCTTTCGTGGGTTTTTCGTGCGGCCTTGAATACAGACAACATGGTCCATATTGGGGGGTTTTCGTATAGAAAGATAACATTCCGCGAAATGTGATAGTTGGCATTAGCGTATTGCCAGAAAGTTTTACTACGGACTAAAATAATTTGAGATCTATATAGTGTGAAATACAGTGTACAGGTGGCGACAAATTTGCAAAAAAATCTATTTTTGCACATGTTTGGCCGGAAATGCAGCATTGAGGGGGTCCTAGTAAAAATATGCTGAATAGCACATTTTTTGGCAACCTTCATTGGCTACTGACAAAGACAATTTTCTGAAATTACTTTTTTTTTAAGAGATAAAAATATTTTTCAATTTGCGTTCTACCGCTCTCTGTGTTTGCACTGGTTTATACGTCGTAGCAGAGTCCTTCAATGCTTTTCTGGTCACGAAACTCCTCCGTAACGCTATGGGGAGAGCTTGCTATGTCGCCGCAGCGGCCGCGCGGCGGCGCCAGGATCGTGCAGGGGGCACTGAGGAGCGCTTCACTGCGTAGGGAAAGCTGGGCGCCCGAGAAATACGGTGGCGTCGGCATTCGGTTTTCCTCGTTTTTGTAGCGTTAGGTACACTGGCCTAGCCAAACCCGTTTCGCGCGGCACATCATGAGCCGTGCTGCGCATGCGCGAGGATCAGTGATGTCACACAGCTGGCCCACCGGAGCCGGCATCTCCCGCACACTCCGCCGCCGCCGCGCGCAACTCACCGCCGCCGGTCTGCGCATTCCAGAGGAGTGACGTCGTAGCCGTGGTAGACGCACTGGCACCGGCGCGAGCGCGCAGCTATTCGCCTTCGCTGTGCAGTCGCCGTCTGACGCTGCGCTGGAGCCGCTGCGCTTCTGACTGGCGTTTGCCAGTGTGGTATAGCCATGGAGAAGGAGAGCGCAAATGCTGCTCAACGGCGCAGAAGAGCGGAGAAGCGTGACTCATCGGATCCCGAAGTAGTTGCCTGGCAATTAGCGGTTGAGGGTAGGAAGAATGAACAGAATACTGTGTTGGGGCCATAGAGACGGCAGCGTGTTACTTCACTGATCACCAAGCCGTCTTTGTGGCAATAGAGAAGCAACCTGACGTTGACCAAAAATATACATGTGCCACATAATACGTATACCGTGTTTGTGTGTCATTGGAGCAGCAGTAAGCATGATAATCAAGCTAATCCTAGACAATCTAGACCATCAGGAAAGCTAAGAATAACCAGATGAACCTATGCTAACGCTACGTATATCCTGGCATAGCCGAGCTAAGCCACTGCAACATTTTCTGAATTTGTGTGACTGAAGGCAGTGAAAATTAATTGTATGCGAGGACACGGATGGTGTACGTGACTGACGATGTCCAAGACGTCATGTGTACGGGCTCTCGCTCCTATTGCAGATGTACCAGCGAAAAGGTGTCGTTTAGTTTGCCTAGCGACGGCGATGAGATGGACGAATGGGAACGTGCAATACCGCGACAGGACACTGTTGGATTTACCTTCCATTCTGAACACGTTAGAGTGTGAAAGAAATATTTTGACGCCACCTACGTTACTCGGACTGACGACCTCGTAGTGAATGAAGAAAAAGGTGTGTGTGCAACGCGAGAAGGCAAAGTTGCGGGCCGGCGCTGTTTCTTTCGCAGCTTGCTTTTTTTTTTTTTTTAGGTTCTTTCCGGTATATTACGTGCTGTGCATTGTTTCCTTGTTTGCCGTTGTTAAAAAGGTGTTTTTTTTTCTATTTTCATTGGCTGAATGTCAACTAAGCGATTTTTTTTACTTCAGAGTTTTTTTGTTTTTTTTTTTTCACTAGCTTGCTGCCTTCGTGTAAGCATTGCAGAGGGTTTTCCTACGCTAGAAAAAGTGCCGTTCATAGCTTTCCGTTTTCTGAGGTAATTTTCCAATATTTTTCTCTCTTCCTCTTTCAATCGTAGCATTCTTGCTTTGTTTAGTGTAAACTACTGGCTCGAGAGTGTGATGTTATGAAACATGTGCATTGAAATAAGCAATTATGAAGAAGGTTGGACTCGATGGGCGTTAGTGTTTCTCCAGCTTGACACGTTTTTGAGTATTTCGCCCACGTTACGTTTTTCACGTTCTGAATAAATCGAAAGCCCAGCAGAGCTCTGCTCGTGAACGCATGTGCTTACGAGGGTGGTCTGAAAAGTTCTCGGCCTCAATAAGAATCACGCGAGCTAGAACTGGCAGCACTCATGTGCACGTTCATACAAGTGTCTGCAAGTCTCAGATGAAATTCCATCTAGTGCCGATTAGCAGTTTGGCTTTGACAGTCGATCACAGTGCGTGTATTGAGAAGCACCGTAAGGCTTGGAGAAGCTTGAGTACCGTGCGGTAATAAAGTTCTTTGTAAAAGAAGGCTTATCTCCGAATGAAATTCAACAAAGGCTTCTTAAAGTTTACAAGCAAGATTCACCTTCATACTCCACAGTCAAGAAATGGGCTGCTGAGTTTAAGCGGGCGAGAGAGAGCACTGAAGATGACCCACGCGAAGGGTGCCCAAAAAGTGCAACAACTCCTGAATTGATTGACCGTGTGCACGATATGGTTTTGGAAGACAGGAGAGTGAAGTTGCGCGAAATTACCGAGGCTGTTGGCATCTCAGCGGAACGTGTAGGTCGCATTTTGCATAACCAACTACACATGAACAAGCTCTGTGCAAGATGGGTGCCGCGCATCCTTACTCCTGAGCAAAAACGCAACCGCATGACGATGTCACAGCATGCTTTGGAGCTGTATAACAAAACTCCAGCGGACTTTTCGCGCAGATTTATAACAATGGGTGAAGCTTGGATTCACCATTAGACACCGCAATCGAAACAACAATTAAAGCAGTGGACTGAAGCCGGGTCCTCTGCACCAAAGAAAGCCAAGTCAGTTCCCTCCGCAGGAAAGGTGATGACCTCTGTTTTTTGGGACGCTCAAGGGATTCTGCTTGTGGATTATCTTGTAAAGGGCAAAACCATAACTGGGGAGTATTATTCTGACCTTTTAACGGAAATGGATCAGAAAATTCGTGAGAAAAGGCCAGGTTTGCAGAAGAAGAAAATTATGTTTCATCAAGACAATGCACCGGTGCACAGAGGGCATCTTGCAATGGCCAAATTACACGATTTCAAGTACGAATTGTTGGAGCACCCACCCTGTTCTCCTGACTTGGCCCCCGTCGGACTACCACCTGTTCCCAAAACTGAAAATCTTTCTTGGTGGGCAAAGTTTTTCATCAAATGAAGAAGCGATTGCTGCTGTGGATGAGTACTTTTCAGCACTTCCACAAAGTCATTTTAAGGACGGAATCCTGGCTCTGGAACATCGATGCACCAAGTGTGTAGAGTTAAGAGGAGACTATGTTGAAAAATAATAATTTTGAAGGTCCAAAACGTTTTTTTCTACATCAGGCCGAGAACTTTTCAGACCACCCTCATATTTTCTCTAGAATAGAGAAGCTTGTCTTCGTTTTATTTAATTAAGTCTACCCCGTCAGTACTCTTCATCAATAAATTCGTTGTTATCACGCGATGCGGACATAGTCCATTTAAGCAGTCAAAGGAACGCCCGTTGTGATTTGTGAAGGTACCACCATACCCGAGGGCCCTTGCGACGCTACACAGTGTTCCAGCGCGACACACTTTCGCTCGTGCAGTTTTGTCCACGTAATGTGCAGTTGTCAAAGTTACACTAACGAAATGAACAGAACATGGTTACAAGCTCGGATTTACGGCTAGGCTACACCCTGATCAGCGTGTATTGACGCGGCACATGGTCGTTACATTGCGAAAGCTTCGTCCTTTCCGATTTGAAGTGTTGCCAAAGCTGTGTGTAATAGGCGGCAGCGGAATCAAGTTAGTTTTTTACAAACTGTAAACACAGCAATGTACAGCTTTTCTTTTTTGTAATGCGGCCGTGTTAAACTCCCGCGGCGTAGGTGGTCTGATTGTAAATAACGCGATCGGCACTGGCTCAACTCTCGCTGTGAGACTTCATTTTGCGAGTTGGTGGGTTTTTAAGGCTTTTGCAGTGTAAAAAATGTAAGTAAATATCGTGTGCCTGAATAAATACTGTCGTGCTCCACTGCCTGAGGTAAGCAACCGCGCTGGAACAACATATGCAACGAATATCGCTGCGTCCGACACGACTGGCTGGATTCATCGCAGCTTTGATATCTTAAAAAAATACACGAAAGTAAGTTTTTCACACGCGTAGGCAACAACCACATTGTACGTCAGGTGAAGCATGAGTGGTAGTTGAATTATTGCGGTTTGGTGCAAGAAAATCACGCCATATCCACGAAGTGAATGATGATGAGTGGGCGAAGCTCCGGAGGTAATCTGGTAAAGCGTCAATCCCCGTAAATTTTGCCCACTCGATCATCATACAAAGACCTGACACACAAACGCCGGGGTGTGGTGTGATTATACATACAGTATATACACGTTTCATTATTTACATATTGATAAAGTATATACACAATGTTTTATTATTTACATATGGGGTAGATGATGATTTTGTTCAAGAGCTCTACGGACCACAAGGAGGGGGTTCCCCTGATTTTGTTTTCCTCATATATGACGTTAAGCTCAGGGGAACGTTTGTTGTCGGCGTTGCCGTTTTGCCTTTCGAGGGCGAGAGCGCGTTCACGATCGTTTTCATCCATGGCAGAAAGAGAATGTGTGGTCTGGAACGCGCTTATAGTTCATGGTCATCAGCGTCATCGTCATCGTTATCACGTGTAGTGGGTACATTCCACTATACTGGAACGCGCTTATTTCGTGGTCGTCAGGCGTCATCGTCATCTTTATCACGTGTAATGGGTACATTACACTACACGTGGCTACCTACCTACTACTACTACTACTACTACTACTACTACTACTACTACTACTACTACTACTACTACTACTACAGAGGAGGGACAGACCCACACCCTAAGGAGCTTCGCCCCTAAAAGCCCTTGCCTCGAGCCGGCACAGCATTCAGCCGAGAGCAGCGCGCGCGCACGGATGCCCCCCGCATCATAGGTCGGCACTTTAAGGGAGTACTCACTCAAACTCACTCACCACAATTTTTTCAGCCTTCGCACTCACTCACGTTCACACTCACGTCCACCCACACTCATGAGTACTCACTCACGTTCACACTCACGACCACTCACACTCATGAGTACTCACTCACGTTCACACTCACGTCCACTCACACACATGAGAACTCACTCATACTCAACTCACCACGTTCAAATGAGTGTGAGTGAGTGTGAGTTGAGTGCACTCATGAGTGAGTGTGCCGAGCTCCATAGGTCGGCACTTTAAGGGAGTACTCACTCAAACTCACTCACCACAATTTTTTCAGCCTTCGCACTCACTCACGTTCACACTCACGTCCACTCACACTCATGAGTACTCACTCACGTTCACACTCACGACCACTCACACTCATGAGTACTCACTCACGTTCACACTCACGTCCACTCACACGCATGAGTACTCACTCATACTCAACTCACCACGTTCAAATGAGTGTGAGTGAGTGTGAGTTGAGTGCACTCATGAGTGAGTGTGCCGAGCTATGCCCCGCATAGAGTTACTGTATATGCTACCTTTAGGTAGCAGAGTTGCGCCCTGATAGAACTCGCCGCTCGCGCCCCCCATTCGCCAAGCGCGCTCACGTGGGCAAAAAGCATCCTTTTGAGGGAAAGCCAACTTCACGGCCGTGCGGGTGCTGGCGACCGCTACTACACTGTAGCTCTACCGCCGGTGCCACCGCCATCGCCATCGCTGCCCAAGCACTCCGGCGAGGCGATGCGGCTGAGTGCGGAATGGTTTGTTTTCGTTGGTGTTGTGGTTGTGTCTTGCGTTGTCCGTTTTCAGTGAACGTCCGTGTTAGTGGTGCCTGTGCGGCGTAGCGCCGTGACTCAGTGCGGCGAAGTTGCGACGGTGACAGGATGCTGCGCTCCCCACGGCACGAATCGGCAAGAAAACGGAAAGGCTTTCTTCTCCATTCCATGTCTCATTGCATAGCCCATTTCATGGTGACCGTGACAAAAAAGGAAGTGCCAAACCTGCAACTCGCTAAGCTAGGTATTTCGGTCCGAGTTGTCAACGACCGTGTTGTGCTCTCACCTGCTTGTACTTTCAAAGTTCAAAATAAACTCTGCCTCTTGAAACACGTGCTATAAAAAAGCTATACTAGAAGTAAAATTGTTGAATGATGTTGGTCTGTATGTGTAGTCGTGAGCAGTACGAACTGGAACACTGAAATTACATTTCAAGTGTCATAGCGGCTAAACGTAGTTGGCGTGAGCAAAAATGTTCATGACACTAAATGCTCAAGCGAAATGTAGCTCTGGCAACTATGTGCGCCAAATTCATATCAGTACATTGCAAGTAGTCGAATAAGCATGAAATCGGCGTTCCAGCTCGTATATTGCTCACGACAGTGTATCCGTCAGCCGTGGAAATCGTCACTGCAGGTCGAATGTGTAGGCAGTTCCATACGACTCACTACTTATTCCAGCGTTACAGTACATTCCAGAATGCACATCCACGTCACGCGTGACTAACATATGTCTATATAGTGTAGTTATAAATCTCATAGCAATATTTTTGCTACTAGAGTAGGCGATAACAAACAGGATGTCACGGTATTGCTTTGCGCCCACTGGTCGACGGCTGGCTAGCCGTTGACATAAATCGAACGGGACGGAACGGTAAAATTGTGCGCGAGTGAATTCGTGAATATGCACCTTACAAGTCTGTCAAAACAGTATAATTCAGTACGGGCACTGGGCGGCATTGCATTCGACACTGCACCTAGTGTTTACTTTATGCCACAGCTACGTAAATATGCGGAAAATTCTCGTTTGCTTCCGTTATTTGTAAAACACGGAGTGATAGTACTAGCAATTGTTTGCTCAAGCCACCTAAACGCTGCGTCAAAAACTACGTGAAACGAGCGATTTGCTGAATTTAATTTGTCGAGAATCTCGACAATTTAAGCCGAAGTTTTCCTGTTCGCTATTTAAAACAAAAAATGTGGTTGATCCCTCTGATATAGGAATCGGTATGGCACACGAAAGTGAAAGGTGTCTTCACAGAAGTAGTCCAGTGTTTATTGCACATTGATATATAATGTCTATTGGTGTTCAGTGGCTACAGCACCCTTAGATGTTTCTGCACCCATGTTGATACCTGGTGGCACATCTCCACCACGACAACCAACGACTCACTACCAGGATACACTTTACGGAGACACTACATTGCACGCGCAAATCACACTTGGACCACAGGCGTTCGCGAACCGTGCAAGCGAAACCGAATGGGTTTTCACTCAATCGTTTTTCAACTGACGGTTCGCTGCAGCAAAGGAGCGTGATATGCGGGTCGGCGACCGTCCTGTGGATGTGCTTGGCATGCCGCGTCGCGTTGGCAAGCAGCGTCCAGCTGACAGGTCACTTCGGCGAAGATACCATCATTTCGGTCCTGCATCGTCGTCTGTATGGTAGACAGTTGGGTCACGACGCGCTCAACTTCGCAAACGCGAAAGACAGAGTTCTCAGCTTGAGCCGTGAACGCGCGAAGGCCTCCCGCTCCACCATGGCGTGCCCATCGCTCCACCAAACCAATGCCTGCCAAACTCACTTGCGCGACAGTCGGGCGACTGTCGCGCAAGTGAGTCGGGAACTGCTGCATTAAGTGCCGTCAACGCCGTTGCCTTTCGGTGGCGCTTAATGCAGCAGTTCTCGTAGTCGGTACCATCGCACTCGTATCAGTAAACGGCGGAGATGCACCATTGTTGCATATGGAAGCTGCACTACGCTGCGCACGCTAGCACAACGCGAAAGACGAAGCACGTAACTCGCACCAATACAACGCGAAGGACGAAGCACGTGACTGCGTTGTCACCGAGTCAAATCAGAGCGCACAGCACGTCGCAATCAAAGCTTCCGTTTGTGGTCAGAGAAATTAGCTCCAGAAACTTCGTAGGAGGTGATTGCGGAGGCAACGCTACACTTCGTTTCAAGTCGGGCGGCGCAGGCGGCGTTGGCAGGCCGCTCTGATTGTTGATGCCAGCGTCTGTTCGAATTCTGGCATCGAGGCGCCGTAGTGCTGAGGCTACCGCAGCGTTCTCTGTCGGTGTTAGTTGGTGTCATAATGCAGTACTTCTCTTCTCCGCTCTTAGGCGGCGGCACGGCTCCGAGAAACGAAGAGCGCTAGTACAGAGCGAAGGAGTGTGAGATATATAAGGCGCGTCTGAAGCGTTTTTCGCGAATGCGCCGATGGCTCAGTCGGTTAAGCGCCCGCTTTTTATCGCGGTGGAACGAGAGGTCGTGGGTTCGATTCCCGGGACTTCCAATTTCGCGTAACCTTTTCTTCTGATTTCTTTCGTTGTATTGTGTTTGTGTACCTTTTAACAACGTCATATCCGTGACGGAAATGCGTCAATGAAGTCTTGATGAACCGCGGCATAAAACACTTTCGTGTTAAAATATTACTTCCGATGGTGACTGCCATCGATCAAGCTATAGCACCAGTTTCATTTGAAGTCATTATTTGTTCGAGTTCTCCCCTTTTTTTTTCTTCGAAGCCAAAGTCTTTGCGCCAGCGACGGGTTTTGAACGAGCGAGAAAGCGCACGGAGCCGCTGTGCCGCGTCGGTTCGAAAGGGGTGGCTTTCCTGCATGACGTGGACGCCTCGACGGGCAAGATGGCGGACCTATGCGCAACTCTGCTACCTAAAGGTAGCATATACAGTACTCTACCCCCGCATTGACCGCGGCGACCCTAGCGGCGGCTTCTGTCACTGTATGAAACTGCGGGCGGAGTTTCAGGACCAGAAAAGCATTGAAGGACTCTGGTCGTAGCAATGCATCCTAGCGGTTGGTACAAGCTTCACGGACGCGGGAAACACCTAGGCAACATACTCAACTTTGTCCATGCGTATGTAAATTATTTACTAGCATCAGCATCAACCCATGAATTCAGTATTCGGTGATCTCATCGCTGGGTTGTTGGAATGAAATGGCCGAATCGTGTGCATCGGAGGAACACTCCAAAGTTGTACAGAGGAACGCTGCACGCACCTCATTTCTATCACTATAGAACGCCACGTCTACCTGCGCCTCTTTGGGCCAAGATAGGATTGTGTACCGTTCCTGTAAAGCTCACTTCAGCGTATCCACCAACCACGCATCGTTTATATTCATGTTCGTTCTTTCGATGTGAAAATGATTGAGTCTAAAAATACATTGTCCCTACAAATCTGCTCACCTCTCAAGAGACAAAATTCAAGAAAATGTTCCAATGCACCTGCCGCCACAATCAGTCTCAGCGAAGAACGTGGGAATTTCGCAGAGGATTGTGTTTCGCTGAATATATCTGCTGAATTACTTCAGAGAGAAAAAAACTAAACGCGCGATGACTGGAAACTAAAGTAGCCGCTCCAGAAAACCTAGAAAAAATATCCGGCACTTTGAATAACAATTTTTATTGCGATAGCAATTATATGAACACTCTCGACGGGTTTTTGCCGTCGGCGTCGACGTCCCCGTTGTTTCCGTACTATAGCGCATTGTGTTTCTTTGTTGTAGCGAATGGTGTAGAACAAAACAATTTTAAGTTACAGTAAGTGAACTGCGATCCAGAATGCCGCCACGGAATTTTTATCTGCCCAGGCTTGGTTTTGTTCCTTCCCCTCAATGTTCTTATTTTACTCAAAGAGGAACTATAGAGCAGTTCCGAGAATGTCACCGATATTGAAATCAAAGGCGAATGTTTCTGCGACTTCCTTGTCTCAGACATGGGCTTCAGAAATCTGTATCGGTATGGCTCTCTCTGAGGACTTCGGCACTTGGTCATTGCGGCAGAAGCATATATAGAATGAAATGGAAAAAAAAAACTGCACTAGAAGCAAAAGTTGGGCTAGTTGGTGGTTCATGCTTGGGATTTTAGAAACAGCGCAACATAGAGACAAGGGACTAAAGAAGAGACGACACGGCGCCGTGTCGTCTCTTCTTTAGTCCCTTGTCTCTATTTTGCGCTGTTTTTAAAATCCCAAGCATGAAAAAAAAGTCACAGTTTCGCCGCAAAGGTGAATCAATCAATGCGATAGCAACAAACTGCCATTTCACGCGATGCAGGGCAAGCAGAGCGCAAAGGACGCACGAAACATAGGGACAGGTGTACACAGGACAAGCGCGAACTAACAAGTGCCACAGTTGGTAGTTCACTGTGTTGGAACAGCGCGCTTCCTTCAGAAACGGGGCCTCTGCAGCGAGCGAAGTGACCTCTGTGCGCTCTGTAACCTAAACGCAATCTTCCCGGCGAAAGCACACGGCGTACAACTGCCCCCAGCCCCCCAGCCCAATATAAGCGCGCGCCCGGACAAAGGCGACTACACCCTGCAGGCCAAAGTGCAAGTCGGGGCGTTGGGGAGCCAATGCGTCGCAACGAGTGGGGCGCCGAGCGCGCACTTTGCGCCATCTCACTGGTTTGCTGGTAAGGCAGAGAACACGCTGATGTTTCCCCGAGATTGGCGTACCGCCAGCGGCGAATGGTGTATATCAATAGCTCGCCGCTAGTGTGCTGAAGGACGTGCGATTCTGTGGCCTAGCGGTTAGCGCTGCCGAGCGAGAGGTCGCCCGTTCGATTCCGCGCGTCGGAAAATATTTTAGGAGCTTGCTCCTTAAGCTCGCGCCTTGTCCGGCGGCGTTGGCGTGTACACTTCTCCGCTAAAGGCATGCTCAAGGCGCCGGCTTTCCGGTGATTTCAAGAATGCTCACTAGATGGCGGCGCCGCTCAAGGCGACGCACACCACTCTCAGCACGTGCGCTTCCTTTTTCTTCGCCGGGAGCTCACGCTGTGAACACTCTTCGTTACCGCTCGGCCGCATGAACACCGCAGTAGCCAAGGAAGCAGCGCGGCGGGCTCGCCGCCCGAGCGCCGCATTTAATGTATATATAACAAAGTTGTCACGTCTATATATGATGGTCGGAGATGTGTACAGAGGATTCGCGGCTACCCGATCATCTCCAAGCAAGCTCCACTAACGCCATTCACTTTGTGGATATGGCGGTGATTTTTTTCTGAATTATTTTTCTTCATGGATTTTGTGTATATATATATATATATATATATATATATATATATATATATATGCCGGTGGCAAGTTATCTTTTCGTCCACTTTCCTTTCTTCACATTTACATTACAATTACTTCTAATAACGTCCCCTATACTTTCCTCAGGCATCATTGTCTGTTAGTTCTCATTAATAATGTGTTTAACAAAGTAAACGAGCCCTTATTTTCCCACTTCTTTCCTTCGTTCATAGCCGAGGGTCTCGTTCTGGCAGACTTGTTGCCTTCAGGTGGCATGCGAGGGATTATTGGTCAGCTGCCAGCTCGTAATAAGATCACGTACTACGTGACGCCTACAGGCAAAAAGGGTGTTCTACACTCGCCGTAATGGCAACAGGCGGCGCTGACTGACGCTCCCACGTTTAAATGAACATATATACCCTAAAAAGTGGACGGAGGGATGACCGCCACCGTAGCTCAGTGGTAGAGCATCGGACGCGTTATTCGAAGGTCGCAGGTTCGGATCCTGCCGGTGGCAAGTTATCTTTTCGTCCACTTTCCTTTCTTCACATTTACATTACAATTACTTCTAATAACGTCCCCTATACTTTCCTTAGGCATCATTGTCTGTTAGTTCTCAATAATAATGTGTTTAACAAAGTAAACGAGCCCTTAAGTTCGCACTTTTTTTCTTTATATATATATATATATTGTCACGTGGTCGTGACGTCGACGAAGGCAGCAGGCGACGTGTCCAAGATGAAGCTGTTTATTTGGGCCGAACTTGTGGCCGGGAAACGGAAAGTAAGAATACAGCAATACACACGGTATGCACTGATAGCGGCGAACAGAGCGTCGGCCGTCGATCAACTGACAAGCGGTGAAGCGCGTCGGCATTTATACGCGTGTCATCGAATATTCCAGTCTTATCGCTGGTTGTCGCGAAAGCTCTGGAATAAGCTCGCGTGTTCGCGTCTTGCGCGCAATCTTAACACAACGATCTACAATAAACGCGAAGCTTCTAGAAAAATGAGGCGCGGTTTGCGCTGAGCATTGCTTACAGTCTTTGTGGGCGTAAACCGAATACAGCACAAGTATAATACAAAACGCGCGTGGCAATGCCCCCCTCTGAAAAAGCATCGTCCCGATGCTTAAAACAGAACACGGGGGGGGGGGGGGGGGGGGATTCATGCAATAATAAATAACAATAATAAAGCAAGAAAGTACAATAAACAATAAGCACAAGCACGAAAGTACAATAATAAAGCAAAAATTACAGTCTTCAGGTTCACTAACGCGCGTAATACGGCTTGAGGCGCACGACATGGACGACTTGGGCTGGGTTCACGGCTTGACGGGGGCGTTCGGTACATGAAAGGAGCAGCACCTCCACCAGATGTCACGTGGTCGTGACGTCGACGAAGGCAGCAGGCGACGTGTCCAAGATGAAGCTGTTTATTTGGGCCGAACTTGTGGCCGAGAAACGGAAAGTAAGAATACAGCAATACACACGGTATGCACTGATAGCGGCGAACAGAGCGTCGGCCGTCGATCAACTGACAAGCGGTGAAGCGCGTCGGCATTTATACGCGTGTCATCGAATATTCCAGTCTTATCGCTGGTTGTCGCGAAAGCTCTGGAATAAGCTCGCGTGTTCGCGTCTTGCGCGCAATCTTAACACAACGATCTACAATAAACGCGAAGCTTCTAGAAAAATGAGGCGCGGTTTGCGCTGAGCATTGCTTACAGTCTTTGTGGGCGTAAACCGAATACAGCACAAGTATAATACAAAACGCGCGTGGCAATATATATATATATATATATATATATATATATATATATATATATATATATATATATATATATATATATATATATATATATATATATATTTCCACGCACGTTGTGTTCGGTTTACGCCCACAAAGACTGTCAGCAATGCTCAGCGCAAACCGCGCCTCATTATTCGAGAAGTTTCGCGATTATTGTAGATCGTTTTGTTAACATTGCGCGCACGACGCGAACACTCCAGCTCCAGAGCTTACGCGACGACCAGTGATAAGGCTGGAATATTCAATGACCCATGTATAAATGCCGACGTGCTTCAGCGCTTGTCAGTTGATCGACGGCCGACGCTCTGATCGCCGCTGTCAGTGCCAGTGTGCATTACTGTAATCTGACTTTCCGTTTACCGGCCACAAGTTCGGCCAAATAAACAGTTTCCTCTGGGACATACCGACTGCTGCCTTCGTCAACGTCACGAGCACGTGACAGCATGCATATACATATACGGGGATTGACGGCGACGCCAACGCCGAAGGCAAAAAGCAGCCGAGCGTGTCCATATAATTGCTATCGCATAAACTAGCAGTTATTTCGTGTACGAATACAACCGATGAGCGAAGCTCCTTAGAAATGGGACGCACGCGGCGTTCGGCGCGCGCGGCGTTTCATTGTCCAGGCAACGGACCAACCACTGGGCAGACGACAGGGTGAAGCCATTGCAAGAATTTAAAACGTTATTGCGCTCCCCTCTGTATAGAACGCTTTCTGTAAGTTGTTTATGTGTGATATGTTTTCTTTTAGTTTTCTTGCGTGCCATGAAGTACATATCTCTTTTGTTCTGCGTTTATCTGAGTAGTGTAATCCCTTGTGCGATTATTTTTCCTTTTTTATTCATTGTATAACGATCATATTTTATGGTGATTCTATTATTCTTTTCTACAAACGTTATGTGCTTTACCATGTCTAGCCATACTGTACAAAGGGGGGTGAGGTTTCCCTCAAGCTGCGTCTGAGCGGCTTTTTTGCCTCATCCACTTCCATTTACCACTATGTACGTGTGTGTGTAAATGGAAATTCAATAAATCAAATCAAATCAAGCGATGGTATGTTAGCGATGGTTTCGCGCGTTCGCTGGTTTGAGGGAGAGCGCAGAGTCGAAGAAAGAGGGAAAGGGAGACTAATCTGCCTCGATTGCGCATGCATTCGTATTCTCGCACTTTGCGCACCGTGCAGACGCCATCCGCGTTCCAGCGCTCATAAAGCTCACTTACCTCCCGCGTAAGGGGTAGACGCCACAGCTGGCACCGTGCCAGGGAGCTTTAACGGCGACGGCGGGGTGCTGGCCTAAGGAGCTTCGCTCCTAATGAAGAAGTTTATTAGGAGCGAAGCTCCTTAGGCCGGCACCCCGCCTTCGCCGTTGAAGCTTCCTGGCACGGTGCCAGCTGTGGCGTCTCCGCCTGACGCGCGAGGATAAACGAGCTTTATGAGCGTTGGAACGCGGATGGCGTCTGCACGATGCGCAAAGCTCGAGAATGCGAACGCGTGCGAAACGGAGGCAGATTAGTCTCCCTTTCCCTCTTTCTTAGACTCTGCCCTCTCCCATCAAACCGGCGAAAGCGCGAAATCATCGCTTCACCCTGTCGTCCATCCAGTGGTTGGTCCGTTGCCAGGACAATGAAACGCCGCGCGCGCCGAACGCCGCGTGCGTCCATTTGTAAGGAGCTTCGCTCATCGGTTGTATTCGTACTCGGAACAACTGCTAGTTTTTCATGTCCGTCGGGGTGTGAACTAGCATGTAGAGGGCCGCTCCCACGTCGGGACAGATAGCGCGGCGTGGAGGGTATATGATGCCATTTTTTTTCTTTTGTGAAAGAGTGAGACGTACTGCCGTGCTAATATTATTAGTATTCTCATATTGTTATTACCTTGTTATTTTTCTGTCACTTATTTTGTCTTATTTTTCATCACTATTGTTTTTACTTCGACACAGATTAGTTAATAGCATGTAAGTCCTTTTTCAATAACATTCAAATAAAGAAACCAAAACACGGCTCTAATATTTTAGTTTGTCTACAATTGATATTTTTTTTCTAGCATTGTTTTCCCCACAATTTCTACTGCCGCACGATTCATGGCCTATCATCCGTGGTGAGCTTAGCCGTACCCAACCAACCAACTAACCGTTCTCACTGAAGTTATGACAAGGCCCTAGCTCAAGTCACCATTCCCATATTTTTTCTCATTAAAAATATTCTCTTCCTCTAGCAACGTTGTTTATATCGTGGTCGAACGAGACTGCAGTGCGCAAGCTGTTTTCATATAAAAAAGTGCCTTTTGTGAAAACCCTATTATAGTAACTTGCACCACCTTCTTCGTGTGTAATATACAAAAACAATACGTGAGCACTTGCTTTTTCCGAACAAATGCAGACTGTTTTGAGCCATATATACTACACACTCTAAAAACATCTCTGAATGTAACAGAAAAGAAAATATCAGTTTGGTTGACCTACTTTTTTTTCGCTTCTTATCTGTAGCTCGATTTATTTGTTAAATTACATAAAAGCTACATGCACGACTTCACTGCCACTCAGAAAGAAAAATTCTACTGCAGTCACTCCCTTTAAAAAAAGGAAGCTGTGTTGTGAATTTGAAAGCATTTTCGCTACTTTAGAGTCGATCACTTTCACTGAAAAAATACGTTCCAGATAACGTCTAGCATTCACTATGCGCTGCAGCCTTCCCAACAACGTTATTGTCGGGAACCATCGGCACAAGTTCTATTTTCTTGTAAGCGTTCGTTATCGCATGAAACAGCGCGATAGCAGGCTTTCCCCGCGACCGCAGAAAGGCATCAGGTGTTTCGTGAGGTTTGCCTTAAGGGTGTTTCGTGAGGTTCGCCTGATTTGCCTTAAGCCGCTCATGCGTAGTGACCTCATGTAAGGACACCCAATTCAAAATAATAAGTGACATTTCATTACGTATGTTCATTCTATTACTCCCTGATGTACTGAAGTCAGCAGCGATGAAGCTTTCACAAGTATATTGTTAATGACACTGAGTGCTCATGTTAACTCCTGATTTAAGTTACCTTCGCGAGATCTCAGAAGATATCTCAGAAGTAGTTGCCGTAATAAAAGAAATTTTTAACCATCACATGCACTCTGTTGCCTGATATATTTGTGTTCAGGATGTTTAGTCTCACCTTAAGAGCTCAAACAAGCCTTCAATTGTTTTTAGTGAATTATGATGGCAGGAAAATACACAAATAGAGCTGTCTTCTGTAAAACACAAAAGTAGGAATTCATTATGGCAAATGTTCTCAGCGCACACACAACGGACAAGGACTTGAGAACAGACGCTTGTTTCCCTTCTCAGATCACATCATTTTCTCGACAGCTGCCCTCATTTAAGAGACAACATGCAGGAGGCATCCGTTGTGTAGGAACAGTGCACAATGTTTTAGAAGAATTTATTTAGAAGGAACTTTTGTAAAGAATTTCAAATAATAAACTGTAGCCCCTAAAATAATTGAATTGTGAACGACGAAGAAGCACTTCCGAGTGCAGTACGGGTGATAACATAGCCGCAACAGTGTGACTGAATTCTTTGTTCCATTGATCATGTATACAGCTATGCTGTCTCACAGCATGAAGGGACGACGACAGGATAAAACCTCAGCAGTATATACATAATTAGGAAAGCGAGATCTTTTAAAGAGTTTTATAATAAGCAATTTGGTGTGACCTAGTAAAATTCATAGTGTTCATAGCGGCTCTATACTGGACTGACATTCTATGCAAGAGGGGCTACCTCAGGCAGTTCTGTGGTCGCTGCCACGTACCACCATGTCCTCAATGCTTCTATTCTTTCCAGACAACCAAGCTGCAGCTGAGGCCACTTATAATGCATATGGACAGCGAGGAATACCGCTGCAATGAAAACAGCTCCGGCTGTCAAGTTTGTAGTGTGGTGTCAGTTATTATGTGGTCGGTTTGGTTTTGTGGAGAAACATGAACACAAATTCCTAGGCGTCACATTCGACAAAAAAAAACTTCCCCATCTCCCGCTAAAGGGAACCATGTGTGGATGCGAAGCAGCGGGAAGATAATTAGCTTGAGCGGGAGGAATGTCGTCGCTCTCGTTTCACGGCAGCGGTCCGGGCGCTCATCGCGGCGCTGCACGGGAGAGAGAATGACGCGCGCGCGCTCCGTCATTTTCATACCACGGAACTACCGTGGCGCCCCCCAGCGAAGTATGCAGCTGTCGCACCACCTGTCGTGCGCACCGCTTCGTAGAGGATTCCTAGAGGAGAGAACGGGGGGGACCATAGGAGAGGAGACGTGCATGCGCTGTGAGACGCGGGAGCCGCTCCGTAGAGTAGAGAGAGAGGGGGGAGAGGACGCGCATGCGCTGTGGGACGCCGCTCCGTAAAGTAGATGATTCCTAGAGTAGAGAGGGGAAAGGACGCGCATGCGCTGTGGGCGGTGTGGGAAGTGGGCGCCGCTCCGTAGAGTAGAGGATTCCTAGAAGAGAGAAAGGGGGAAGCGTAGGAGAGGAGAGAGAGAGGGGACGCACATGCGCTGTGGTGGTGTGGGACGCGGGAGGGACTAAGCCCCCTCCAAACACATGCAAGCAAGATCAAGGAATGGGGTCAACCTGGGCGACAGACACCACCTGCCTAGCCATTGCTAAGCAGCCTCTCTGTGCTCTCGGCCATGACTCTGATGACTGTGTTAGGGTTGACGGCCTTCATATTACTACAGTGTTCTGGTTCGCATAATGGGTGCTTCCCTACTTCATGACAGTGGCCGGACGCGGGACGGGGGACGCGGGACGCGGGAGGGACGGACAGAGCTCCGAGCATAAGATGCTTCGCATCTAAAATCACAGCATATCCGCGGAGTGAATGATGATGAGTGGGCGAAGCTCCGGAGGTACATCATCAAAGATGTGATGGTGGTTGGTTGCATGTGGTCAAACGATATGCATGTGAGACCATATCGCGATGCCATGTGTTGTATGGCATCGCGATCGTCATCGTCATCAGCGTCATCGTTATGACGCATAGTGGGTACATTCCATGTGGTGTGCCGTGATGGCAGCGTCATCATCATCACAGAGGGAGATACTGCTGGTTACGCAGTATCCATGGTCAAATTATATCGGTCGCGAAACTTGGAACGAAATGTGGTCGAGAACATATCGCCACAGACAGCAACGCCCGCCGTACGATTGAAGCGCGACTAGGTGAGGAGGGGACAAATAATGAAAACAAAAAACTCAAGGGATTTTTTTTCGAATGCTCCTAATTTTATGTACGCCACAGTAGACTAGAAATTTAATTTACGGCTTATTTGACACTTCGCAAACTACTTGATTGCCTCATTTTTTTTTCGAGTGCCATAAATGGGGGCGTATGCAGGCAGTCTGCAACGTGGGATGTCGGCTGATGTGGGCGTGGGTTTAGTTGGCGCATGGTCGGGTCAACGAGGCATCGCTCACTTTTGCGCGGTGGTTTCGTGCGCGTCTTCCGTAGGTTATTTATTTGCTTATGCGTTATTTACTGGCGCGATACTTCAGAGAAGCTGAACTATCTCGCGGAATGTATAGTTAAGTGCTCCAGTGACTGCAGACTGCTTTCGGTGACACGCGGCCCGTGTGCGCTCGCCTTTCGTGATGAAACGCTGTACTATAAGCCCGTCCAAGTGATACTCCCAGGCTGCTGTTTCGCTCCAGTAGTTTTTCTCGGTTGGGCAACGTGAGTTTTCTAAGCATTGTGCTCTTGAGCCACTGTATCATAATTTTTTCTCATCTGCAAAGTATTTTGGTGTATATTGCAAGTACACTATTTGGCTAATAAAACAACCTTGCTTCCTCAATCTTTCTTGTTGGTCTTACTTTTCTCTCGCGCACGCAATTGGCGAGCCATAAAGGCGCAATAAAATCGCGAATTTATCAAAAGACATGTATAAGGTCAGCAATTAAGAAATATTTCAATTTCGCGCCATGTAGGGCAAATTCACGACGTCGCTACCGCTTCCGGTTGTGACGTCATATTTTATTTTTTATTCTTTTTTGCTGTTAGTTGTCCCCTCCATACGTAGATGGCGACGGTGGCAACGAGCCGCCAACTACCGTTTACATGGGCTTCTATGGAAGTTACGCTACCAGTTTACATATACCTTGCAGTATCTCCCTGTGTGCTGGTTACGCAGTTACGATGTGCATGTGAGACCATATCTCGATGCCATGTGTTGTATGGCATCGCGATCGTCATCGTCATCACGCAGGTGGCTACTACAAACGTGGGACGCACGACCCACGGCATAAGGAGCTTCGCCCATAAAACATCACCACCATTGTAGTAAGTGGCTTGTGGTAATCAATAATGAAGGAACTTTAACCACAGAAATCACAAGTATATTGTGGGGATTTATCAAACCCAAAGATGATGAATATTGCCATCAAGACAAAACGTTGCCTCGTTTCTTTCCTCAATTGTTGCTTGCTCAGATTCAGTGGCTCCCTCTCTGCGCTCTTCCTGCAGCGAGGAGGAAACGATTGGACACTTTTTCAATCCTGCCATTGTTTCACGATTCCAAAATAAAGAATAGAGACACCACTTCTTCGAAAGCTGGGCCTAGAATAAACAGTACCAGTTATCCTTTCGTTTTGTGGCCATTGCCCCACGATTCAGGCACAGGGATGCTTTCTTCGAAATTGAGCAATTTAAGCATAAAGGCTAAAGAATGTCTTGATGAATTTTCTCGGCTTTTCATATTTCGTTACTCGTAACTGGCAATACAAACAAATATAATATTCAACTATAGGCACCGCCCACTGACCAGAGGGAGCTGCGTTGCTCGCACTGCCCCGTCCCAAGTTCGCTGACAGTGGCCGCTCGGGGCACGCATGTAACAGACGCGCGCACGCGTCCCCCGTGTAGCCCGGCCACAATCCGCCCACTCATGCAGGGAGCGCGAAGCGCGCATCGCGTTCCATTTTGACCGACCCCGTCTCAATGTTGCTTTTTTCATCCGCTAGGCCTTGCGTTCGGGCGCTGCAGTCAGATTGGAAAACTCGACTGCCCGGTGCCTATAGGATCCGGTTATATTAGCTTCGTATGTAGTTTGGAAGACTAATGCTGTGAGACGCTGAGCGAGCCAGCGCGCAGACAAACAGAACCGTTGATGGCTGACAACAAAAGAACGTTTATTCAGTCAGTATATGGCCGAGGAAGGAGAATGGCGCTAGTAGCACTAGCGAGGTCGGTGACGCACGCAGCGACGCCACAGGCCACATATCCTTTTCTTTCCTGAAAGAAGACGACTTGCTTCAGTACTCTTCAACAAAGCGTCGTGGCTTTTGGCGCTTTCTTGTACTTCGCCTTAGTGGTTGGGGTTGTGGTCCCGGGGGCTGTGGCGATGTCGTTGCTATTGAGTTGTGGGCTCGGATATGCTCACGGTTGCGGCGGAACTCTTCCCCATCTTCGTTGGCCACGATGTACGATCTCGGTGTTGGGTCTTCGGAGGCTACAATCGATGGGTGCCACTCGGAATTGCGGCTGTTGAACACAGTGACCGCTGACCCAGGATGTAGACGTGCTAGGTCTCTTGTACCTCTGTTGTAGTACGTCTTCTGTCGCTGGCGGATCTCCTTCAGTCTTGCCGTCACCTGCTTGGGAGGCACTGTCTTAGGCTGTAGAAGCTTTGTGTGCACAGGCAACTGTGTCCTTGTTCTTCTTCCCATCAGGCGCTGAACTAGGCATTGCAGCAACTTGTCCCCCCTTGGAGTGCTTCTCCATTCTAGTAGGGCGTTGTAGAACCCTGCTGTCCCGTAGGCAGTCTTGTTGAGAAGTTTCTTCGCCTCTTGGACGGCTCGTTCCACCATCCCGTAGGAACGTGCATAGTGCGGGCTTGATGTGGTGTGCTCGATGTCACACTGATTCGTGTATTCAGCAAACTTGTGGCTGCTAAACGGTGGCCCATTGTCGCTGATAAGCTTACGAAGAAGACCATGAGTAGGGAAGACTACTTGGCAGAACATAAGGACGGCTTCAGCAGTCGTGTGCTTCAAGCGTCGAATCTCAAAATAAAACGAGTAGAAGTCGACAATGATCCCATATTCCTCTCCCTCGTGGTAGAAAAAATCGATGCCAACTGTTTGCCAGGGTAGTTCGGGAACTTCGTGGCTCATCATCGGCAGTCGTTTTTTCATGGGCTTATGTTACCTGCAGAGTGCACTTCGATCAGCTTTCTCTTGAATGTCTGCTGACATACCAGGCCAAAACATGACATCTCTGGCACGTTGCTTCATCTTTTCTACTCCTCCATGGGCTGCATGCAGGAGATCTAGGACATGGTTCCTCATGCTGCTGGGAATAATCAGTCGGTTGGATCGGAAGAGGATATCTTCTTCGACATGGATCTCGTCACGGTACGGCCAGTAAACTCGGATTTGTTCAGGGATTGACCTTTTGTCCTCTGGCCATGTGGTACTCGCATATTGCTTCAGGGTACATAGGTTCTTGTCTTGACTTGTCTCACGTTTGATCTGCTGCAGTTTTTCGGTGGAGACTGACAATTCTTGCACAACATTTACTTGGAAGTGTTCTTCTTCCGGCACCTTCTCTTTTGACGGAAACCTAGACAAGGCGTCTGCTATAAACATCTCGTTTCCTGGTTTGTATACTATCCGAAGGGAATACTTCTGGAGTGTCAGTCGCATCCTTTGCAGACGTAGTGGACACTGGTGGAGTGGTTTCTTGAAGATTGCCTCGAGTGGGCGGTGGTCACATTCCACCGAGATGCATGGCTGTGCAAAGACAGTCGTGAAATCTGGTGCAACCATGTACAATGGCTAACATCTCCTTTTCTATTTGTACATACTTCTCTTGCGCTTCTGTTAGTGAGCGAGAAGAGTAAGCCAAGGGGTGTCCGTTCTGCAGGATGACTGCTCCTACTCCATGTTGGCTGGCATCTACTTGTAGCACGATGGGCTGCGTCTTGTCGTAATATGCCAGGACCGGTGCTTGTGACAAGGTTTTTCGCAGGCTTTCAAAGCTTTGTTGCTGCGCGTCTGTCCACACCCATGCGTTGTCCTTCTTTAATAAGTCACGCAGTGGTGCACTTATCTCCGACATGTTCGGGATAAATCTGGCAACAAAGTTTACCATTCCCAGGAATGTCTTGAGTTGCTTGGTGTTCTCTGGGACTTGAACTGCGAGGATCGCTTCTGCTCTTTTCGGGTCGATCGAGTCCTTGGTCGGTCAGCCTGAACCCTAGATAGCGTACCTCGGTTTTGCAGAAGTGACACTTGGCCTCGTTCAGCTTGAGATTTACTTCCTTGCACCGTTGCAAAACAGTTCGCAGACGTCTGTCATACCAGTATGTCATCCATGACTACGTCGACGCCATCAAGACCTTGAAGTGCTTGATGCATTGCTTTCTGGAAGACTTCCGGTGCTGTTGAAATTCCAAATGGCATCCGCAGAAATCTGTATCTTTCGTATGGCGTGCTCATGGTGCATAAGTATGAACTGGACTTGTCAAGTCGGATTTGACAAAATCCGGTAGCAGCGTCCAACGTAGAGAAGTACTTGGCAGAGTCTATCTTGGTCACGAAGTCCTCAAGCGTCGGCATGTGGTAGTGCTCTCGTTTGAGTGCCTTGTTAAGGTCGACAAGATCCAAGCATATCCTTATCTTGTCTTTCTTTACCACAACTACCATTTGACTTGCCCATTTAGTCGGTTCGGTGACAGGCGCGAGAACTCCATTTGCTTCCATTCTGTCTAGTTCGGCCTTGACCTTTTCACGGAGAGCTAGTGCGACGCTGCGGGCGGGCTTGACTACACCTTGAATTCCCTTGTGCAGGTTCATGTGATAAACCACAGCGCGTAGCTCACCGAGGCCTTTAAATGTATCAGCAAATGGTCTTGCCACTTCATAAAGTTGGTTATCTGTCGTTGTGAGTGTAGCCACAAGACGGATGAGTCCTAGCTTCTGAGACAGTTCACCGCTGAGTGTTGTTGGCACGCGTTCTTGCACAACAAAAAAATGTGCCTGAGTAGTCAAGGCGGTGATGCGGGCTAGTTGGTTTGAGTCACTTGTAGTCATATTTGTAGCGCAATAAACCCAGACGAAGACAAAAAATACAGAACAAATACACAGGACGGGCGCTAGACATCAACTGATTTATTACTGAAAAACAACATGGAAAAGCCAAAATCCGTCGGACATGAGCGCATGCGCACCATCACACTTCGAGATTCTTTCTTATATCCCCACGTGTTACCACCTTACATGCGCAAGATTTGCTTTCAGGTACTGAAGCTCTTTGTGGGACAAAGCGACGGACGCAACACTGACACATTTACTTTCATTCTCGCTTATAGCAAACGCCTCTATGATTTCTCGCGTTGCCTGATCCTTGCCTTTTTTAAGCACACGTGTAGTGGTGAATTCCGGAGCACAACCACACCTGCGGCAATGGTCCGCCAGATGTCCCCCCCGCTGCCTGCGCATCAACTGCCGCACGGTGCTCTCGCAATCTGTCATTAAGACAGATTGCGACAAATATGACTACAAGTATGACGACAAATATGACTACAAGTGCCTGAGTAGATCCGTGTTTGCTTGTAGCTTGCAGGGTCACTCTTCCTATTGCTTTTTTCTTGTGTCCGAAAAACGTTTTAAGCGATGTGTTGCTTGCTTCCGGTTGTATACTTGTTAGGGTGCGTGTTTGGGCTAGTTGGCACTCCATTTGAACAGCTAAATAGCGCAAACTTCAGGGACAAAAGACAAGAGAGTGCGACACACACAAGCGCTGACTTCCAACTGAATTTTAATAAGGAAACACATGAATATAAAGGTTAGACCCGCGCCTGCGCACCTTCGCAACCCCGGACCACAAACCACCCCTAAGCGATAAGATCCATCTCTCTAAATGCACAATACCAGTTCCGTAGAAGAAATAAAAGTTAATCAATCACATGGCACTATCTTGCAGTACACCCAAAAAACGTAGTTCTTTATCTGACAGAGCAATGGAGGGCACGCTTATACAATGCCTAACATCCTTAGCCATCTCTGCCGCTTCTACTATTTCTCGCGTTTTTTGGTCTTCATGTGCGAACAGCACTGTACAATTTTCAAACTGCGGCGTACAACCACAGCTTCATGGTCTTCATGTGCTGTTCGCACATGAAGACCAAAAAACGCGAGAAATAGTAGAAGCGGCAGAGATGGCTAAGGATGTTAGGCATTGTATAAGCGTGCCCTCCATTGCTCTGTCAGATAAAGAACTACGTTTTTTGGGTGTACTGCAAGATAGTGCCATGTGATTGATTAACTTTTATTTCTTCTACGGAACTGGTATTGTGCATTTAGAGAGATGGATCTTATCGCTTAGGGGTGGTTTGTGGTCCGGGGTTGCGAAGGTGCGCAGGCGCGGGTCTAGCCTTTATATTCATGTGTTTCCTTATTAAAATTCAGTTGGAAGTCAGCGCTTGTGTGTGTCGCACTCTCTTGTCTTTTGTCCCTGAAGTTTGCGCCATTTAGCTGTTCAAATGGAGTACCAACTAGCCCAAACACGCACCCCATTAAGTTATATTTCTAGTTCAACGGGCCCTTTTATGTGTTTTAACCTTCATCCCAATGTACTCGTAACCCTCATCGCCGTCAGCATTTGCCGTGCCCGTACGTTCACGTTTTGCGTCCGCAACAGGCACATACCACCCGAAGTGCAAGGCATTTTCGGAGGTTTTTCACCCTCTTCAAGCCATGCTATCAGGGTCTGCAAGATTCTTCGAGCAGAATGGCAAAGACAAGGTCGCATGTACAAGGAAGCGCTCTACACACAAGTTCAGATGGAAGGAATCGCACCAACGCCAAGAAGAAGATTTGGCGAAAGTAGTGCACCCACATTGATGATACTGCAGAAGGTTTCTGGCGGACGACCTTCCGTCAACTTCGAGAATGCAAACGAGCCAAGGTTCCTGCACCTAAGGGACACGTCCACACTGCAGGCGACATCGCGCTTCCGGATTTCGTAAGTCGGACGTTATCTCTGGGACCAAAGTTCGCAGTTGAGCCTAGGAAGACGCCGCCAGAGCTTCTTTCTCTTGTGAGACAAGTGGCGAACCTCGCGTCCGAGGAGGACAAAGCCAGATGTGCCTCGGAGGGCGTTGACGTGCTTCGTCGTTACAAGTCGGCAATGCCAACGGTACCTGTCAAGAAGGTAGCTTCATACCTAAAGGATCAAGATATGTGCCTTCTGCCCTCCGACAAAGAAGGTGGGTTTACAGTGTTTCCGAACTGTATTTTTGAGCAGAAGGCTAAGGAAGCTGCGGACTCGGTGTTTCGTCAATGCAAGGATGTATCATTAAGGCAGTGTAAAGCCAAAGCAAAGAAGTTGTGTCAAGAACTTCACTTGGATTCTCTCGTGCGGTCTATTGAGAAAAGTGATAGAATGTGCCTCGAAATGTTATTCTCAGCGAAAACGCATAAACCTGGTCTTCCGTTAAGAGTTATTGTATCTGAAAGTGACTGTTGGCAGAAGTCTGTCGCAAGCTTTTTGCAGACGAAGCTTAAGTTTAATCTTGATGACCCGTTCCACACCAAAAACTCAGAGGCAGTGGTCACTTATTTGTAGCAGAATCACAGGGCTAAAATTTCAGGTTTTTCAGTGGACATCAAATACCTATAGTATTCGATTCCCCAGAAAGATATTCTAACATGTGTTGAACAATGCATAGATCAGTTCGGAGTAGTAGCCTTTCAGAATGAAGTTTGTATGTCTGCCGCGGGCTTTTAACAGTGTACCTTACCTCAACTTTTGTAGAATAGTCTGGCGAAGTGTTCTTGCAGAAAGAGGGAACGTGCATTGGCTCGTGTATTGCCCCATTCTGAGCGATTTGTTCTTGGCTAGCAATGATAGGCATATTTCAATGGAAATTAAAGAGACAGGGGTGCAAAAAATCGTCCGCTTCGTCGACGATTATCTTATACTGTATCAACCAAGTGAAGCTAGCCTTGATGCAAGTGTTTCCTGCATCTTATCCATTTTTTCCAAATGTTTACAGCCCAAGTTCTCCTCAAGTTTACAGCCCCTTGCCATAACCCACGAGTTGCCGCAGAACAACGAAATTAAGTTTCTAGATTTGAGGATCAGGTTTTCGAATGAGGTTTGTTGGTTAAACGAACCTAGAGGTTTGAAGCCGCTCTTGCCCTACCAATCCGCGCACACTAAATTAGTCAAAAGGGCTATCATTGAAACATGTCTTGGAAGCGCGTTGAAGAAATCCTGCCCGCGTCTGATAGAAGAAAGTTTCCACAAGCAGATTAAAAGGCTTGATGCTGCAGGATACCCACAAGAAGTAATCACAGCAGTGGCAGAAGTATTGCATCGCAAGATAAAGAATGTAAGAGGTGGTGCCGGGCCAGAGCCAAGACAGGCCATCGAGGAAACCGTGCAGAGTCAAAAGAAAAGGTTTGCTGTAATTCCGTATATCCACCGGGTCTCCCATAATCTAAAGAAGGTGGGGCAACACGCAGATGTCAAGGTTGTCATGTCAGCACCCAAGAAACTGTCAAGCCTTTGTAGAATGACAGGCCCAACGGCCAAAAATAGGCGCACGTGTTCTACGAAGCATCGTGCACGCTTCGCAGATTGTAAAGGAGCAGTAGTTTACACCTTTTCTTTAACATGTGGTAGTAAATATGTGGGACAAACCGGGCGCTGCTTAAATGACCGTCTCAGGGAGCACGCGTACAATGTCCGGGGAGGTCTGCAAGGTCACGTTGCGACGCAATGTAGAAGCTGTGGTTGTACGCCGCAATTTGAAAATTGTACAGTGCCGTTCGCACATGACCAAAAAACGCGAGAAATAGTAGAAGCGGCAGAGATGGCTAAGGATGTTAGGCATTGTATAAGCGTGCCCTCCATTGCTCTGTCAGGTAAAGAACTACGTTTTTTGGGTGTACTGCAAGATAGTGCCATGTGATTGATTAACTTTTATTTCTTCTACGGAACTGGTATTGTGCATTTAGAGAGATGGATCTTATCGCTTAGGGGTGGTTTGTGGTCCGGGGTTGCGAAGGTGCGCAGGCGCGGGTCTAACCTTTATATTCATGTGTTTCCTTATTAAAATTCAGTTGGAAGTCAGCGCTTGTGTGTCGCACTCTCTTGTCTTTTGTCCCTGAAGTTTGCGCTATTTAGCTGTTCAAACGTATACTTGTAATTACTTTCAGTTGCTTGAGCGAAATCACTGAACAGTTCGCTCCGGTGTCTAAGTTGCAGAGCACTGGCTTGCCCTCAATCTCAATGTCGGCCTTCCAAACTCCACTCGTTTGCGTGTGGGTCGGCGAGACAGCATGAAGAAAGTAGTTTTCTTCGCATTCTAGGCTATCAACCTTTCGAGTCTTCGTGTGTGTCGCGTTCCTCTTGCTCGGCTTCTTTGACCGGCAGACGCTTGCAAAGTGGTTGCGTTTCCCGCACTGCTTGCATTTCTTGCCTTCTGCGGGGCAGGACTGACTCTTGTGGAACGCGTATCCACATTTCTTGCATGTTTTGTCGTTTTGAACAAGATTGACCTCTTCGGTGCAGTCCGGGCGTTTATCAGTGTTGCCGTGACTTCCTTGGGTCGTTCTCTGCATCTCTTCAATTTGCTCCTTGCTTCGTTCTCTCGTGCGGCAAATTTCGACGAGCTCGTGGAAATCTGAATTGTCGTTGATCAACTGGCTTTGTAGACGCTTGTCTTTTATACCTAGGATGATGCGACTCTTCAGCATTCTCTCTTCAAGTTGCCCATACTCGCAGTTGCGAACCAGCGTTTGGAGTTCTTTGAGCCATTCATCGAAACGCTCTCCCGGCTTTTGATCTCTCGTGCCGAAAACAAAGTCGTGGTACGCGAGGTTGACGACGGGCTTGCAATGTTCTTCAAATTTTTTGAACAACTTGTCTACATCGTTACGGTCCGCTTCGTCTTCAAAGTTAAACGTGCGGTAAATCCTCCGTCCCTCTTCTCCAATTATGACGAGAAATGTTGCCGCTTGAACTTCTTTAGGCTTACCGGAGAGCCCAGTCGCAGTGGCGTAGAGCTTGTAGTCGCTCTCTCAAAGTTTCCACGCGACCCAAAGATCTTGCGTCGTGTCCAGGGGCTTCGGTGCTGGGAGCAAAGACGTGACGGTTCCTACTGTTGCTGTAGCCATGGCAAGGCTGCACGGGTGCGTAGCTGTCCGGCGAAGGCTTCTGATTAGGCCAATAAAGCTAGGCCTACTGCGTCGGGTCTTCTGACACCATGTGAGACGCTGAGTGAGCCAGCGTGCAGAGAGACAGAACGCGTTGATGGCTGACACTAAAAAAACGTTTATTCAGTCAGTATATGGCCGAGGAAGGGGAATGGCGCTAGTAACGCTAGCGAGGTCGGTGACGCACGCAGCGACGCTACAGGCCACAAATGCCTCCAAGACAGGTGCATCGCTGAAATGCGCTGGCATTTCTCTAGTAACGCTACAATATAGATCTTAACGGAAAAAATCCACCCACTACTCTGCAAATCCCCTGCATTGGGTATGAGTCATTGTGAGATGAAAACGCAAATTATAAAACGCATGCACTGTTTCTGTGTTACGTACGTTTTTCTTTTTTTCTGTTTTTGGTTATCAATATTCAATACTCAAAGTGTCAACAAATTCATATAATCCATGTATGGTCAATCTCCCGGAGTGGGTGTGAGCCATGTAAGCGGTCAGAACACCAACGATTACCGGTTGCAAATCTGCCATTGTTGCTACCTGGCCAGATTTTCGTTTGAAAGATGTCAAACAAAGACAATCACGACGTGTTATCTACCAACCAGTGGAAGAGACACTTCGATTTGGAAAGGCCGTGCGGCGCAGTGAGCTCGGACTACACCTGCTGGCTGTGTGAAGATTTTACGGCGTGGGATCCAGCGATGCATGCACTCGACTTAGAGCTGGTTGAGACAGCGCCAGGAACGATGCACTTAACCTTCAGTCCCAACGCAGAGGGGAAGGAAGACCTTGTGACCGCCGCTCGTCAGGCCTCGATTGTCATCTCTTCGCTCTTGCGCCACCACGCCTGCATCCAGGAGCTGGACCTGGAGTGTGCCATTAGTACAAACACTTCCGCAGCACAGCCGTCATTCCCCGTCTTCATGCGCCCCGAGTCATCGAGCCCGGTTTTTCGGAGCCTCCGCTGGTTGCGCATCACCGAGAGCGGTAGTTTAATTTACCGCTATTGTCCAGAAACCGCCGGTGCTCACATCGATCTGCGGGACATAGACGCCATCAATGGACTGGAGACGCTGTACATCGACATCGGCCGATTCAGCCAGTGTTTCGCCGCCGAAATCGACGCGCTCCTGGAGCGCAACCAGAACACTCTGAAATGTGTGTTAATCAGGGAGGCTCCACCGGGGCTTAACAAACTAAGAATGGTTGAACATCTCGCCGCTTGCAAGGTCTTGACGCTGGAATCGTCAGAATTCATTGATACTACCACGCCGAACATCGCCGGAATGGTGAGCCTCTTGCACAGTTCCACTACTTTGAAGGAAGCCACTGTCAAACCAATCGATGTGCGGCAATTTCGCCTCATCGCCAAAGCCCTTGAAACGAATTGCTGTTTGACGATGCTCTCCCTGTACGTTAGAACGCGCGATTCAATTGAAGAACTCTTCGGAGCACTTGAACTCAACCAGAACTTGAAGGAACTGTCCGTGCTCAGCAGCATATATGTGAACATGACCTGCGCACGAGCGG
Organism: Rhipicephalus appendiculatus; assembly: GCA_030522465.1. Taxonomy (NCBI): domain Eukaryota; kingdom Metazoa; phylum Arthropoda; class Arachnida; order Ixodida; family Ixodidae; genus Rhipicephalus; species Rhipicephalus appendiculatus. The sequence goes on along the minus strand of JALIZH010010548.1, from coordinate 20,197 downwards.
TGGCTGCTGCCCTGAAGAAAAACAGCTCCCTCCAAACACTGCATATGGAAATGGTCATTCTTCGAGATGGTGTAGGATTGGGATTGTGGTCGGAAGCCTTGTCGAAGAACGTCACCTTGCACGTTTTGCGCATGAAATGCTGCGAAATCCCCATGAGTGAAGTTTCAGCACTGTGCAAGGCTCTACAGGTGAACAAGAGTCTCAAGGAATTGAAGCTTAAAGAATTGAGAGGTTCGGATGAAGAGAGGTGAGTACTCGTCTTGTCTTATCTTCATCGGCGTTTTGGCCTAATATATTACGTGAAGTTTGCAGGTATAACGTGGCAGCAGAAAGCACAGGAACGGGTTTATTGGCGGAACATGGGAGAGGCCTTTGCCCTGCAGCGGGCATAGTAAGGCTGCTGCTGATGATGATGATGATTAAGCGAAGCTTCCATGAATCACAAGTTTTGGTGGTGGTGGTACAGTGCGCGAAAAATCCCAGGGCCAGCGAGTATACAGAAATGCAAGTACACAAAATGCGACCCTCGAACGTACACTGGTCGCATGTGTACTTGTGCGTGACGTTTTCGAATAACTAATTCTCTCGCGATTGTGGGCTTCTTGGCGATCAGCCATTTTCTGATACGGCAATCGGATATTTTATCTGGGTCACTTGTCATTTCATGTTGCATAATTTCATTGTTGCCTGTTATTTTTCCAATTTATTGTTTCACACACGACCGTCGTTGTTGCCTATATTGTCAACAGAAGCGTTGCCTGCTAACCACGTGCGTGAAGGATCGATTCACATAATAGAGGAAAAAATTTTAGAAGGTAGCATTGCGAAAGAAAGAACGAAGAAGAAAAAGTAGGTCAGGCACCATACGCCTATTGAGCTCCGCTTGTCCCCTATAAAATAAGGGCGCAAGCTTTTCTTTATAATTGACACATCTGAATTCCGAACATTGCCGCACACAATCCTTTAGTTTTGTTTTATATTACCGGCCCATTGCACGTGCAGATACTGCCTAGCGCAAACTGCGCCAGAATGTCTGGGAGCATTCCCGATTATTGTAGGATCATCTGTTAGACTTGAGAGCGCAAACGCGAACAGCGGAGTTTATCCTAGAAAAACACGGCCACCAGCGATGACGCTCGAATGTTCCATGCCGCATGTATAAATGCCGACGCGCCTTGCCGCGGATGAGATTATCGACGGCCGCGCTTTTTTCGCCGCTATCAGTGTACAGTGTGTATTGCTTATAGTCGACATTCCGTTTCCCGGCCATAAGTTCGGCCAAATAAAGAGTTTCAACTTGGACGCACCGACTGCTTCCTTCGTCAACGTCAAGAGCCCGTGACAATATTAATTTGCATTATCGCTGATCTTTACTAAACTACTCAATGTTATCCAAAGACGATTCCCACTACAGACATGCACCAACTCGCCCAGCAAGAAGTTCTTCTTAATAATCCAAAGAGTGTGAGTGATTGAGGGGCCTAATTTTAAATGCATCTTTGTAGAAAGCGCAAAACTACACACAGTGACAGCAAGAAAGACACTACACAAGCGCTTGTTTAGTCTCTTTCTTTATTGCTGTCTCTGTGTGTAGTTTTGCGCTTTCTACGAAGATGGATCTGTACCAACTAGCCCAATCTACTTGTTTATTTAGAAATGTAGTTTTGTTTAGTACGCCATGTACTATCCGCGTCAAATGAAACCCGAACAGCGGCAAGCATTCGCAGTGGTATAGTGCGTGCCATCCAGTTATCACCGTGGACAGGCGCGCGCATCTTGTTCGGCAGCACTGCGTATGTATGCGCGCCTGTCCGTCGTGATAATCGGACGGCGCGTACTATACCACTGCGAATGCGTGCCGCTGTTCAGGTTTCATCTGACGCGGATAGTACACGTAGTTTTGGTTTAATCAATACGGAATGAATCATAGAAGGGCGTGACCTTGCCTTGCGTTTCTGGCTTGCCAGTGTCTACTTTGCTTCTACTGATGAAACTCCAGCCGAGATTTTATGCAGGGGCAAAAACTGCCGCTAGGGGCACTGCCATTAATATGAGGTTGGTTATCTGCCGCGTTTGAAAGGAAAGTACCTCGTTTGCGGGGGTGTTTGCTATAAGAAAACATTTTATTTACCATCTTTTGCACAGTGAATTCTCTAATGGAACTTAATTGAAGTAGTGACCAAACAATGTAGGCCGCATTTCCTTTGCTAGTTCCAGTCATTAATCCGTAGAAATGGTTCGACCAAGACCAAGTAATGCAGTTTCGCTTGCACTTGTGCCTATACCTACCTCCCTCGATGTCAGCGTAGTTGTTTAAGGTCGTGCTTAAAATACTACAGATCAACGTGACAACATAGATAACCAGGTAGAGGCGAATAAAATATAAGCCGCAGCCGCCCTGTTTGTTGCCCGGACAGATGGATGAGTACCTGCTATAAGCCTCCCCTTTAAAGCGTTCGTAGTGTTTCTAATAGCCTATAGAGCAATATATATTATAGCGCTACAGCGTCTAGAACGCTTTCTATTTAATTTATTTACAGATACTGCTGTCTCAGGTTTGAAACAGTACGGGAGTAGTTACAAAACTAGCAGTTCCGTGTACGGAACAAAAGCGGTGAGTGAAGCTCCTTAGAAATGGCACGCAAATGACTACGCGCCTGATCTCGCTGCTGGCTTTCATGAAGGCGGTAGGGTAGGGAGCGGATGGGGGGAGCGTTTGTTGCGCTCGGTGGCGGGAACGACTAAGCGAGTGAGTGTGCGGCGCGCGCAGCGCAGGGACAGGGAGACAGGTGGGAGAGGTTTGCGAGCGGTGATGCGGCGCGAAGCTTCGACGGCGGCGGCGGAAGGCCGCGCGTAGCGTTTTTGTCTTCCTGCGCCGGCGCCGCATCTATGTTGCAGGGAGGTTCGACGGCGACGGTGGGGTGTGGGCCTAAGGACCTTCTCTCCTAAAAAACAGGGGGGTTCCGGAATCGGTTGAATGAGTGGAAATTAGCTATAGAGTGCCATTCTTGCCACAATAAGCCATGGCACGGCAACGGCGCTTTTAGTGGCCCGGGGGAATTTCATGAGCCGAATAAAAGTATTGAATGACCATGCTTTAACCTTGACTAACTACCCACCCTTTCGTTCTTTCTTGCAGAGCAGCTCTCGCGCTTCAGTTGCTTGAAGACGATTGTTACCACAGAGTGCAGTTCGGACGTTGGAGAGAGCCCTACGTGCGAGTGCTGCTGCAAGTACTTGCATCCTCACCAGTTGGCATCAACGAGCTCTGGCTATCGGACATCTGTCGGCTGTCACGTGAAAGCGTTATCCTTCTGTTCTGTGCCCTGGACTCGAACAAGATCAAGCACCTAACCTTTCACGTCGGTCGCGAGTCCGACGACACCGTCGCTCTTCTATGCGACACACTGAAGAAGAATCGCTTTTTGGAATCACTCTGCATCAACATCCGCAACAGTGATTCTGCGAACGAGATACTACGTGCGCTTGCTCTAAACACATCCATAATTAAGCTCGACATAACACTTCAGCTGGTCGCTACTGAGGAAACCACGACAGCATTTTCTGGTATGATGTCGCACAACAGGGCCATCACAAATATAGGGGCCCATTTCGAGGCTGATGATCCTGGACCGTTCATGGAAGCGTTCGCGCAGGGATTGTCTCGTAACAGGCTAATCGTTCGTTATTCGGTGAGCCCCGCAGTCTGCTGCCCTCCGGGTCTACGTGGGTCATTCCACAGGAACAGGGCTGCACTTAACCGCGCCATGGACTTTGTGCTTGGGCGCCGCGAAGACAGGCTCTGTGCGGAGTGCTTCGAGCAGTTCTTTGGACGTTCCTGCCTGGTAAGCAGGCTGGTGCAAATCGCTGACATGTCCGATGACGAGGCTCGGCTGAGCGTCATTGCGGCTGAGAAACGACGGCGGGAAACTTACCTCATACTCACGAGTGTCATCCGACATAGCGTTGTTTGCTGGCCTGCTGACCTCACACAAATCGACGCGCTGAATGGGGACTGCTGGTGCGCCATCGCGCGTTACCTGAAAGTCACTGACGTTTGTTCGCGGTAGGCTCGAAGGTACTATCTTTTATTTGTCTCGATAAAAAAAAAGCGAGACTGAAGAAGCACTGAGATTAAGACTTTGTACTGTATTTTGTTCTTGTGATATCTTCTTTCTTTGAGATGATAGAAAAGGTGCTTGCCAGAAAATAAATTGAGCAGCTAGCACTGATGCATACAGAGAATAGCGGCAGATGAAGCATGTTTAAGTGGACAATGCATGCAATAACGTTTAGTTAACTCTTTCACAAAACGTATGGGGTTCACTTAACAAAACACGCTCCGGGGCTGGTTGGTGATACATTCTTACTTAAAATATTGCAGTGCTAGATTGGACGACGACACGACAGAGACGTACATGAAAGGACGGGCGCTGTCCTGTCAGCGCTCGTCCTGTCATGTACTTCCCTGTGTTGTCCTCGTGAAATGCAACGCTGCTTTATTTTAAGTAAAAACGCACGGGGTAAGCCGTCTTGTGTTCAACATTTTGTTTCCCTCTCTTCCGCCCAGAAAGAGAAAGCTTCATTGGTTCTGCTGCCATTCTTTTTGTCTTTCACTCTTTCTCTCTTCTGATGGAAGAACACCCTTTTTGAAAAGGATTGTTGTTATTGAAGGTTCCAGCACTGTTGCGCTAGTACAAGAATAAGTGAAGTGGGACGCCTCGCGTCGGGCGCTCAGCGGAAGACGACAAATGCGGCTTTAAAGGGCGATAGGAGATGGACAAGTTTTAAGACGAAAGCCTTTAATATCTCATGCTCACGGCCGTCCGTCCATCCGTGTCCGTCCGTCCGTGTCCATCCGTCCGTCCGCCTATCCGTGTCCGTCCATCCGTCCGTCCTTCCCTTCGTCCGAGCCCTGGCATGGTGCCAGGTGACCGCCGGGGTGCGCAAACGGCCGCCGGTCGCGTCGAACTCTACAGCGCTCGCGCTTTGCTTGCGTAGCGTCGCTGTGCCCAGCGTTTCTAATCATGCAAGAAGGGAGACGCACCCATCGCGTTCCATTCTGACCAACCCCGTCTCAATGGAGACAGGCGTTCGCGGAACACGCTTTGGAATTAACAAAGTGCAAACGCGGATGGCGTTTGCACGATGCGCAAAGCGCGAGAAAAGACGAACGCGTGCGAACGGAGGCAGATTAGTCTCGCGTCTCGCTGCGATTCGCGGTAAAAAGTTAAAGAAAACACGCACACATTCCGTTTGTGTGCCATCCCACTGAGAGTGTAAAAGAAAAAAATAGATGACATAGTCAGTGGAATGGCCACAAGCTTTCGCCGAACACAGTTTGGAATGTACAAAGCGTTCTTCAATTTTTATTTTATTATTATTTGTGTTTTGGCGTGAGAGAACCTCCGAGCAAAATGAAGTTCGAATAGGTGCTAAGGAATGTGAAGTACAGTAGGCAGGCAGAGAAATTGTTCCGGTACTTGCATAGGAAGAGGGTTGACTCACAGTGGAGAAAGAGAACTAAGAGCTAGACCTACCAGCAATTATACGATTGGCAGCGTAAGGGATATGAGAACAAAGAGCACGAAGCGATAATTCCGAGGTGGAGAATACTTTTCGGATAGGAGCGATGGAAAGAAAGCGGCTAGGAGTAACTACCGAAAGGGCAAGGACGAAGTAAGGAGGAAGGCATTTTATGATAATACAACTTGACGCGAGGTCGGGTTGCCTTAGAACGCTTTGTTATAAGGCGAGATATAGTAAAGAAGGAAAAAGAACAGCGGTGCGAAGATTCAGAAAACAGCGGAACTGGTTGCTACATAGGACAAACCGGTAGATGTTTTAAAAGCAAAAAAGTGGGGCGCACTACGGAACAGGGAGAAGAGCAGAAGACAACAATACAGGCGCACACAGGCGTCTTCTGCTCTTGTCCCTGTTCCGAAGTGCGCCCCAATTTTTTGCTTTTAAAATGAATCGGCACCAACTAGCCCAAATGACTGTTTTGCTTTGGTAGATGTTTAAATGAGCGGATCAGGGAGCATGAAAGAAATGTTGAGCAAAATAAAGAGGGTCCCAATTTGCCTAAACATATTAGGCGTTGCCCTTCAAGCTCTTGTGGACCACGCCTTTCTGATGTGCGGGTTATCGCTAGAAGTAAAGATAGGACAGCCAGAGAATTGATGGAAGCGTATTTTATCGGCAAAAGTGGCGACATGTGCGTTAATGACACTTCCGTAGTACTATATAAATCCGAGAAAAAAGTTTATTGAGCATGGGTTACGTCACCACCATTGATGTGTACATGTTTTCTGCGCACGCGCTGACAAGGATATATAGGTACGCGTATTTCTGCAAATAAACCAGTTGACATTGGCGCTCTGTCCCGTGTCCTTTCTTGTGCATTGTGTTTTTTCGCGCCTTAAAATATTAAGTATGAACTGGTTGCGTTCCCTCCTCCTCACCCCTCATATCACCTCTCCTCACCCTGACTTTCCCAACGCTTAGCAATACTCTAAGTACGCACGTCTTTGCTTTGCTTTACCCTATTCCCTCCTCCTTTCTCTCCTGCTCACCCTCACTTCCCTCCCCCACTTACTTGCACTGCTGTACTATGCATGTCTATGCTATGCTTTATTTCTATCTCGGTCGGTTTCTTTGTCTCTCTCTCTCTATTTCTTTCTGTTTCTTTCCTTCCGCCTCTTTCTCTGCATTCCTTTCTCTCTTTCTTTCTCTTCCTCTATATGTTTTTCTCCTTCTCTCACCCATAGTAACGCAATCATACGGTTTACACAAGCGCGTGTTCTGCTAGGGTGCCTGGACAGGCGAGTTGTTAGGACTCTCGCCTTCCTACCGAAAGCACGCGGCTTCGAACCTCGCCTCGCTAAAAAAAAATTTGGTTTGTTTTGTTAAAGGGGAACTCCGGTGCATTTTCGACCATACTGAGATGATGCCGTTTTCAACCAGTATTAACAGTCCTGCAACAGCTAGGGTGCTTCATTTTGCCGACACAATCGTCAATAATTTTAAATAAGCAATGAACAATGAGTCAAAACAGAAACCGAGATAATGCCGTTGTGTGTGTGTGCTTCTTTGTCCTTGTGGGTGTGCGCTACGCCAAACAGTCTCATGGATCATAACCAACTAGCCCAACAACGCGCCTTGAGAAACCGAAACACGGAGCTGCTCCGTGCTCCATGCTGGGTATGCGATGACGTCACGAAATCCGCCACACAACTGTGCTAGCGTCAGCGTCGCCTCGTAGAAATAAGGGCGCGCCGCGCGCAGCGTCCGTGTACTGGGCGAGAAAGGGGTGGACTATACACTGGGCGGACGACAGGGTGAAGCCGCTGGTTTCGCGCATTCGTCCATTTGGGGGGGGAGAGGACAGCGTCGAAGAAAGAGGGAGAGGAATACTAATCTGCCTCCGTTTCGCATGCGTTCATATTCTCGCGCTTTGCGCATCGTGCAGACGCCATCCACGTTCCAGCACTTATAAAGCTCATTTACCCCCGTATTTAGATGCGCTCCTTGACTTGAACTGACTTGCCACCGCGTCAAGGCAGCGCGTTTGAAACGCGCTCGTGCTGCTTTGGCACCGCCATAGGTAGACAGATGCGTCACGTACACAGGGGTGGCCCGCATTGTAAGGCGTGATTCCAGAATTGGCTATCAATTTTAAAATTCGTTTTCCAAAAAACTAAATGACTTACGGCTGTATAATTTGGCACATATCATCAGGGCACCGAAGAGAAGATATGCTGAAAGATTTATTCAAATCGGTGAGTATCAAAAAATCGCCGGAGTTGCCCTTTAAGGCGACAGCCATAAATGCCTCATCAAACGGGAAGTTTGACCGTCAGCGTCCCGCGTCCTGCAGCATCGGGGACGAGTGATACAAAAAATCATCGTCATGAAGTGACGTCATCTTATGACGTCGCGATGACGTCACAGATCACCAAGGTTTGTGAGTCATGAGGACGTCATCAGACGTGCCAGTGACGTAACGTCACATAACGATGTCATCACAACGCATCATAGCTCACTCGAAGGTGGCCCGATCACGGAGGCAATGCAAAGCCAGGTAAGGTGCCTCTGATCTTAGATGCAGTGCAAAACCACGTTAGGGGCAGAAAGCTTTCGAACGGTGGCGGGGCAGCATCGGTACATCGGCTGGGAGGAAAAAGAAGATGGCTTTAGCCTTGGAGTCGTCTTCAGTGTATGCATAAGGGACCCTGAGAGTTTATTACTTGATGATGATAGTTTTCTGTCTACGCCATGCCGCTTGTTGGGGAGCTTAAGGAGTACTGACACGAAATTTCTCACTTATCGTTTTATTGCGTCAAATCATAGACCAGGTCCCCAAGAGCCTAGAAAATGCACCGGCAAGCGTGAGTGCGCCCTGAAAAATTAATTACAGCATGTTTTTAAAAGCTAGTTTAGGGTCCTACTGTACCCTGACGTCACGGCAATGGGACGAGTAGCGCCACCAGGCGGTAGTATGTGAATGCGCACGCTTTCGTGACGTCTCCTCGAGCGCGCGTAGCTCCATCGTCTGCTTCGTCTGCTGCGCGCCGCACATGTGGCAACTGTCGCGCCGTGAACGATATACGAATATTTGTCAACAGACTCCGAGGACAGCAACGACTTCGGCAGAGAGGAAGATGCCGAGCTAGCCGACCCCGCGAATCACTTCGCATTCGACCCGCTTGCAGGTACGTCAGAAGACGAGTCGTCTGAGAGCGATAGCGCCATGCAGACGGCTTGCGCATCGGGAATGTCGAATGGTAAGAATTCACTGTTTTTTGCTTGATCTTGCGCGGGCATCTTCCGGATGTTCTACGGAAGTCAATAGCGTTCGTGTGGATTACTTGCTATTACTTGCTTCAAATTATTGGTACTCGGCGCAGATTTGACACCGCATGTATGCTTTGTCCTGCCGCTTTCCTATGCAGCCACACTGCGCACGCAGTATGACAACCTCTTGCTGGTCGTAACGCCTGAACATTATATCCATAACGTAATCTCCGTAGGTGCCTCTGTGGGAGTTGCCACCCGATGGACACAGACGTAGTCGGTGTGCTGTCGGGAAATCGACAAAGTCGCGCTCTAGTGCCGGATGAGGCAGCCTGTGTCACCGCGCACCCGACGTTTCAGCGTGGGTGCTTGATGGAAGATCGACCAGGCGTCATTGAGGCACCGGAAATCCACAGGTATTACTTCTGCGGTTGATCTAAGTTAGCTGTTGCTGTTGAAGCTGAAGTAGGCCGAATCGCAAGCTGTCCCTGGCATGCAAAGTGCATGCTTTCGGTATACTTCCTGCAAAAGTGTGGTGGTCGCAAGTACAACGCGTCATCCACGCACTCAAAACGTGCATAGGCGCATGTTACTTGCTAATATTGCTATGTCCATATTCCATATCGCGTGTCCAACTAAATAAAGGGAAATGAAAAAATACATGTATAAGTGGCGTTGGACACCCCCGGTCATCAGGCAGCGCAAATTATGCACGAACTCGAAATCACAATATGTGAAATAAAATCTGCAACCTTAGAATAGCTGCTGCTTACATTGTTAAATAGTTCTTCACAAATCAGATTACTTGATCTCGCCTTTCACGTTCTTTGTAATTGACTTATCTACTTCATTGTTCTTTTTTTTTCCTCTATAAGTCATAGTTCTCGGAAGTGCCTTTAGCCCATTGGGTTGATTAAGTAAACGATAAATAAAATGAAGTGTTTCTGCATATCTGTACTTGCTAAAAAGGAATCTGCATGCTACATAACAATGACGTTTTATTTCGTAATTTTGTCTGCTCGAAAGGGCCCCTTGTCAGTAGATGGTTCTGGACTCTGTGCATAAATTTGATTCAGCTGCAGGATATGTCTACTTTTACTCTTGCCACTCCATTTTTATATCGTATTGCATTCATATTTCAGGCGACATCGTCCCTTTGTAAGATGGGTCTGGCATCGCCTTGGCAAACGAAAGCGAGTGGTCCTGCCCAGCTGTGTCGTCTCTGCAGTGCGTCAAAATTTCCCTTCACAAGACTACTGCGGCTTTAAGTACGCGAACGTCATGGATATGCAGTTCAATAAAAGAAAACATGTTCAACTTGATTTATTTCTTTAGGCATAACAGCCTGTGTCACTGACCTTTCTTCTGGTCGTATGCAAAACAGATGCTATATGACCAGCACTACAGAAGGAAGTCAACACTTGAGGCTAACGCTCATGAAATTCAAGAAAGAAGCTGTAGTTGTTAAAATAAGAATAACACAACAGAAAGAGCTGCTAAGTCTGCACACATGGCAGTAAATACGTTCTCCAGATTTCTGAGTCTTGACCTCATGGACTAGGTATGAAGTGAACAGGAACCTGAAAGACGGCGTTAGCCTGACATATGCTTAGCTGCACAATGATGAACTCATACATTACCAGAATTGCATGTTCACCATGTCTCAACCCAACAACTGAAGTACACGGTGTAGCTATGCACGAAAGCAACACTGATTTCGATAACACGTGTGAAAATAATGAGTCAAAGGCCACGGTTGGTTACGTGACAATAACAAAACAGAAAGAGCTGCTAAGTCTGCACACATGGCAGTAATTACGTTCTCCAAATTTCTGAGTCTTGACCTCATGGACTAGGTAAGAAGTAAACAGGAACCTGAAAGACGGCATTAGTGTGACATGCTTAGCTGCACAATGTCCTCCCTGATGAGCTCGTACATTACCAGAATTGCATGTTCACCATGTCTCAACCCAACAACTGAATCAGAACGGCGAGTTGGGCGAGTTCTCCTCAATAAACCGAAACCAGTGTGTAAAGATACATGTACTATAAAGCACAAAAAGCAGTTCGTGCCTTGTTCGATGGGAGTAGTGTATGCCATTACACTGTTATGTGGTAAGAAATACTTTGGGTAGATGGGGCGGTGCATTAACGTGCGTCTTAGGGAGCACCACACCGCTGTCAAGAATACCGCTAGCACGAACCTGGCTGCGCATTGTAAAACGTGCCATTGTGAGCCGATGTTTCATGAAACACAGATAGTGTACAGAAGTACTAACCAAGTCTTTCGCGAGATTGTGGAAGCATACCACACGCATGTTAACCAGAGCACGTGCATCAACCAGACGTCAGTTGCTCTGCATGGTAAAGAAGTGCAATTCTTAACGATGTAATCAGGTGACACCCTGTCACGACATGAACACTCCACGTGATTAATTTTTTATTTATTTACCGCGTGTGTGAAGAAATAAAACCAGTTGTCAGTCAGCGCCTGTGTGTGTACGTTTCTTTTGTCCTCAGTCCGGGTCGCGCTGCCCACAGCAAAATTATGTCCAACAACTGAAGTACACGGTGTAGCTATGCACGAAAGCAACACCAATTTCGATAACACGTGTGAAAGTTATGAGGCAAAGGCATAGGTCAACAAAATTTGTGGAGCTCACTCGGACTCACCTATGAAATATATTTTGCTCTTAGGGCTCACTCGAACTCAGACTGACCAAAATTTTCCTGAGCGGGACTCACTCGGACTCACACTCACGAAAGCTTTTTTTTTTCAACTGGACTCACTCAAACTGAAACTGACCAAAACATTACTGACCTGGACTCACTCAGACTCAGACTCACGGCTCGATCTGAGTCTGAGTGAGCCCGAGTGAGTCGACTCATCAGTCCATTAGCCTAGAATTCGCTTTTTCGACCATGGTGTGAATGCTCTTTAACACCAATATCTCACGTAATCGGTGCTTTTCTTGGTGCCTTTGGTATAGAACCTTCGAATATGAGTTATGAGTGCTCACAAACAAGTAAAGTGATTTTTCTTGAAAAATATGACAATGTAAGATATATTTATCAAAAACTTCCATGGAACAGTTGGCGGGGGGGGGGGGGGTAGGGATGGGAGGTCCAGGCACCTCCCTACGTAATTCTTTCCTCTGATAAATAAATATTGAAATGGTGTGTGAACGACACTGCTTTGGAATACGTGTAAGTAGACGTGAGTATAAGCGTGAATCCAGGTAAGGCTGATAGTAATGCTGGATATGAGTAGGTAGGACCATAAGTAGGCAAAAAAGAAAAGTGGAACTCACTCAGACTCAAGAAATATGTCTTGCGCTTCGGACTCACTCGCACTCACACTCCCAAAAATTTGCTTCAACCCGACTCACTCTGACTCAAACACACCAAAATATTACTCACCCAGACTCAGACTAATGGCACGGTCTGAGTTTGAGCGAGTCCGAGTGAGTCGACTCATGAGTGAGTTGCCGACCTATGGGCAAAGGCCACAGTTGGTAACGTGACAATAACATAACAGAAAGAGCTGCTAAGTCTGCACACTAGACCTGTGCGCCGGTCCTAAAATCACCGGCGGCGGCGCGCCGGTGTTTGCACCTCCGGCGGCGGCGCGTCAACGGCGCGGGATTCATCGGATCGGCGGCGGCGCGGCGCGGGGGGAGGGGGGGGGGAGCTGAAGAGTTGGTGGGGCGAGAAATTTGACCCTTGAATTTTGACAAAAGAGAAGTTTCCTCGAAAGGGTGAAGCAGTGAATGCGATAGCAACATAGTCGTAATGTTATAACGAACTAAGGCTAGTAGCTAACTCTTTTTCATCCGATCTCACGAAACTGCAAAATGCTGGTGTTAGGGAATGCGGCCGGTTCACGTGAGAGTAGTGGTTTTCATGCAGTTTGTCGTATCAGTGCTCGCAGCACGAAGCGGTGAGATCACAGCGCGTAGAAGAGTGTATACGAGCCGTTTGCTGATCCCTGCCGAGTTAGCGCGCTCGCCAGCGCTCATGACCGCGCCCTAATTGTCAAAGTTCACAGTTGCGGCTCGAGCAAAACGGCCCCTTTACCCCAGCCTCCCTTCATACTACTTCGTCCAGCGAGAGACGCACAAGGCACTTGCTTTCTGGTTGAGGAGCAATAGACGGCAGGCCTCGTACGCGGAGTGATGTTATAGCACGCGCCCTCCGTGCCACGGAGATGGGCAGCTTCTTCAGCCGTGTTCCTCACTAGCGCTCGCGAGCTTTACTAGCGGGTACAGCATACAATGTGTGCACAAAAATTAATGACTTGGACTTGGTATGGAACATGACGGCGATGATGAGAACACACTGTCCATATAATTGTTATCGCAATAAAAAATATACAAAAACCATAGAAGCAGGCTGGCCTTTTTTTTTTTTTTTTTTTTTTTTTTTTTTTTTTTTTTTTTTTTTTGAAAGAGCTGCATCGTCTTCGCTTTAAAGAGTTCATCTGTTGGAATAATCAAATAATCCAGCACCTCTTCCATTGGTTGCGTTCTCGCTTTCACTACAATTCTTGCAGGCGATATCTCCTCGACGCTTATTTCGTCATAAAGCGTGTGTAAAATGTTAGCGCTGAGCTTTGAGCCTATCAGGATTTCAAGCTTGTCGGCTACACGTTGTTATTTGCGCTTGCGCAATCGGAAACTAACAAAATGGAGCGGAATCAGTTCATCGCGCACGATAATCTTGCGAGGGGAGGAAGAACGGGTGGCCGAATGCATGGCAAAGCAGGATAGGAGACAAGTTACAACTGGCATTTCTGTATAGACCAGTCGAGAGTATGCGCCCTAATTCTGTCTTGTGGATCACCATTCTGGCGTCACGAAAAGCGCCAAAAAAACGAAGTCCCCGTTTCGCCGCAAGGGCGAAGCAGTGAATGCGATAGCGAGAAATTAGAATGTCTCACGTAGAACGACAAGCAGCTCGATACTTGCAGCTTCCCGCTGAAGCACGAAGAAGGACTCTCGAAAAGGACGCGCAGGTATACACAGGACAAGCGTGAGCTAACAACTATCACAGTTGTTACACCTTTGTGTTTGAGTATCACGCTGAAAGGGTCGACAGCGCAGAAGCCGACGCTCTGAGATATTTCTTATTTTAAAGTCCGGCACCCGGAATGACCCCTCTGCGTGTCCTGCCACGCAGTGGCATCTGACTTAAGGTGTTGGCGGTGTTCTTTTTTTCTTCGTTTCACATCACGAGTGGGTACAGAAAGGGGCCCCTTTTCTGTGCGCGTCTCTATAGCGGCAGTTTTCAAATTTAAAGAAAATACAGGAGCGTTGCGGGATAGAAAACACGCTCAAGCTCCTCCGAGACCTGTATACCGCCAGCGGTAAATGGTGTCTATAAATAGCTTCCCGTTAGGATATATATATATATATATATATATATATATATATATATATCCGGGGCATGACGGCGACGGAAAAAATCAGCCGAGAGTGTCCATAAAAAAATAAGGAACGCCACGAGAGAATAACGAGCTCGATGTTGAATTTTCAGAGGCTGTCTATAGGCTCCCAAAGCATCGCTCAGTGGCGCTGCAACTCTTGACAGGCAGCGCCATCTCTGGCAGAAAAATAGAAACTGGGAATACACGTTGCGCGTTTTCCCTTCTCTCCGTCGCGCTGCCGCTCGCTTCTGTGCACGTGCAGTGCTCTCGCGCTACGCTTGCTGCGCATCGCAAGAAACATAGAAACTGGTAGTAAACGTCGCTCATTTTCCCTTCTCTCCGCCGCGCTTCCTCTCGCTTCCGCGCACGTGCAGCGCTTCGCAATGTTACGCTTGAAAAGGATCTCCCCGCTGTAGAGGCACTTCGAAAAGCGAACGTAATCAAAGGAGAAAAGTTCGTTAATCACGTTAATCGATGTTCCACGTTGTCGACTATGAAAAACGTGTGATTGTTGTTTAGATGTGCATGTTGGCAGTGGCAAACGCGTACTGTAGTGAACGAACTTTCGCGGAGTGAAAAAAAAAAGAGAAAGAAACAAAGATTACACAGCTATGGCACTAAAAAACCTGAGGAGGTTCGAGTCATGTCCTCCGTACCGCTGGAGCATCACCCGCCGACTTGGCCACGAGGCAGCTCGCCTAGCTTAGCCTTTTTTTTTTTTTTTTTCGTTTCTCGCTTCGTGCTTTCACTCCCTTTTTATGAGAATATCGACTTTACAGCTGTGTAAGACTTCCTGCCGGGACGCGACTCAGTGTGAGAAGTGTCGAATTTCAGGCGCGATGTGGTATCGTGTGCGCGACGAGCTCGCGCAAAGCGCACCCGTAAACGCACACTGGAAGCAATGCACGGGTGCGCGTGAAAGAAAACCGCACAATCTCCGAAGATGGCAATTACAATTCCTGAATTAAGTGCCAGTTAGATTCAGCGGCTTAAATATATACCACCCTAAAAAAGCGACAAAAACAGAACAAACCAGCAAAACGATGTCAAGTTAGCTGAAAATGCACAGGCGTTCGTTCCGGCGCGATGATGCAGCCTTGTGCGGAGTTCAACTGAACTCAACCAACACGGCAACGCTAACCGCGGTATGAAGTATGTGAGTGTGAACATCCAACAACGACAGATAGGTCTCACAAACACAAGGAATCAAAACACAAAGTTGCTTCAAGATACAACCGTAATTGGATGTAAAAATGCGAGACGGCGAGCAATCACAACTGCAGTCGTTGCATGCACGCGCCGCGTTACGGGATGCAGGTAGTCGAAACAAACGATTTCAAGCAAAGAATTGAGTCAGCGAAAACGGAAGGCGAGACAGAGCTAGAACATTAATCCTTTAACTGCGGTGATACACGCTTCTGTACGTTCTCTCGTACGACTTTTCCGGGAAGCGTACAGTTTGACAGGTGGATCGCGTGCCTTTGGTACTGTCTGCACTGCTGTGGCAAACAGCAATACTTCGGACCTCGCTTTCGTGGGGTCACTTCTACCATCGCGAAAATGCAGCTTCGCGAAGCAAGCCTCTCGGTTTAGCGTGCCAAGCTCACGGCACAACGTCTAAGCTCCCCGCGCCGACCGAGGACCGCGTGCGAACGCGTGCCGCCGCTGTCGGCTTTCGGGGAAACAGGCTGAATCGGCCGCGCCCTCTGCCGCGCTTTATTCCCAATTTCACCAGCGCTTGCCTCCAGAGCCGCAGCGCGGCGCTGTCGTCGCTCCGCAAACTTGAGCTTTGGTTCCCTATGGGCCTTAAAGAGACCGGGTGTGCAAACACGGACACAGGAAAGTAGTCAAGACGCCGCAAACGCCGCTAACTGAAAAATAGTACAGTGGCGGAAATGAAGGTAGACAATAAAATTAAGGGAGCTTCGGACTAGTGGTGCCAAACCTGGAGGAAGTGCGGAGCCCAGTTGGTTATTTGGTTGGTTCGTCAGTGTTTTGGCGCAACCCACCTCGGGGGGATAGGCCATGGATCGGACGGTGTCTTGGTTAAGAAACTGATTCACTCACTGGGTTGAAAATTACAGATTAATGTTGTAAACTCGCAAGATTAAAAAAAAGAAAAAAAGAAAGAGAAAAAAACCTATAGGGAAGCAACAACAACAACACCAAAAAATATCTACACCTGTAACTAAGACAATTGAAGTAAGCTACACTTAACATTCCATTCTTTTAGAGTCTCGTAAATAATTGGGCAGCCCTCTTTCTTTTTCTTCGGTTTTCTCTTTCTTTCCTCCTCTTTCTTTTTTTTTTCTGTTTCCGTTTTTTCTGTGTTTTGTTCTCTCTATGTATTCTTCCCATCTCTTTATCTATTTCTTTCGTTTTTTTTGTTCGTTTTATTTGTCATCCTATTTTACTTTCTTTCTTTCTCTCCGTTTCTATCTTTTGCTTGCTTCCTCTTCTTTCCTACACTGTTAAAAATCTAGACCCCTGTTTACGTAAAAAGCTGAAGGTAAAAAGGTGCCGATCACTTTTCCTTTTCCAAATTATAACAATTTCCTTAAACGGAGTCTCTTTAAGGATGTCGTGCGTAATGTCCTTTGAGAAACGTTGTACGTAATGCCTCCGTCGGAATGTCATACGTATTGTCTCCTAGAAATGTTGTACGTAACGCCACCTTTGGAATGGCGTACGTAATGTCTCCTAGAAATGTTATACGTAATGACACCTTAGGAATGTGTTACGTAATACGGAAATCAGAGCTAGTTCGCAATGCATTGTAAAGTAGCGCAAGAACAAGGACACAAGCGCGATGACGACACAGGCGCTATTGTAGCGCTTGTGTTGTCTCGCTTGTGTCCGTGTGTTTTTGTGCTATTTTACACTGTGTTACATGTCTCTTTGAAGATGTTGTATGTAACGTCTCCTAAGAATTTTGTATGTAATGAGGAATATGGTATGTGCCAAATAGTGCATTTTGTAGCTTTACAGTGACAAATGTGCACCCCTTGACACTACACTGTACCTAAAAAGTTCTAATAATCAGTGCTGCATGGGGAAGGAAGTTACGGTGCTTTACACGCAGCTACCGCTTGGTTATGTACTGATGCCAGCGGCAGCTGCTACTTGCGGTGAAGTTGTTAGAAAGAGGACAAATGCATTATGCAGTGATGGTGACTAAAATTTACACTGGATGTTTAACACAACAGTCATGAGAAAGGACATGCGTGTACACATTTCCCCCGTTAAAACGTATGTGAGGCTACAAGTGTCGTTATATTTGGTCTGTTATTTTCACTGAAGTTTTCTGGCACCACATACAAAAATTGTATGTGGTTTCGCTTCATGAAGTCGTGGGTCTGACAAAATATCAGGATGAAACTGGTGAAAACACTGTTGGATGCCAATTACAAAGAGTCTGGCAATTCAAAGATATATTCCTGTTCAGCTCAATAAATGAATTGGCCAACCATATATAAAAACGTTTCAACAGGGGCAATGTGTAAATTTGAGCATTTGACGAAATCTCGTCTTGTCGGGATGTAATGGCAATGTAGAAAGAAAAATAATGGGCACCAACCAAAAGGTTGTCAAAAATAAAATGACGTTTTGGGTGAACAAGGCTTCCATGTGGAAGCCGAGACGTCATTTTATTCTTGACAACACCTTTTTGGTTGGCACCCATTATTTTTCTTTCTAGTCCACCAGGGGCAATGTGTACATGCATGTCTTTTCACAACTATTGTGTTAACATCCAGTGGAAATTTCCATCGCCATCATTGCGTGATGTCTAACAACTTTTTCGCAGCAAGGTAGAAGCTTCCGCTGGCATCAGTCAATAACCATTGTGGTAGCTGCATGTAAAGCACCATAACCTTCTTCATCACACACCTATTATTACAGCTTTTTGTGTACAGTGTGGTGTCAAGTTGAGCACAATGGTGACTGTAAAGCAACAAAATGAACTAGTTGGCACACAGATTTTTCTGCAAAGGTTGTAGCATTCACTGTGCTTCCTACAAAGTGTGAAACAGTATATAGGTGTGGTGGGAAGCAAGTATACATACTTCTTGCCAAGTAAATAGTGAACATCCCGCTGCTCTGAACGCACAACGATGAGGTTTATTCCTCCAAACCATACTAATAAAACTCTTCGCACCATGGCTCATCTGAAAAGAGAAGAAACAAAAAAGATCAAAACACTTGAACCAAAAGAAAGAAAGCAATTTTTGCCAAAATTGAATTTTGCATCTACCTTGTAAAAACAAACGAGCCACACAGCAGAAGGATTTAAATTTTGATGCATCGGCAGCATGCCCAAACTCATAAAAGGAAAGGGCCCTAAAACCCCTGTACAAGTGAAATGTAATGTCCACATAAATAAAATCCAAATGACTTCTGTGCAGGTGACATTAAAGAGACACCAAGGGGAGACGAGACATTAAGTTCAGCTGAAATGCTTGATTATCATACTGAGATCAGACATAAGTAACTGCTCCAGCAAAGGGTGATCTTGAAAGCTTGAAAGCAACGTAAAAGTGAAAATACGATTTTGCACACTAACTGTTGGCCACGTGCAATGGCCATGAACAGATTCAAACAGAGACTGGCTTAGAAGGGGTGTTAGTTATTATCAAAAGGGCCAAATTAAAAGGGTTAAAGAGGAGAAAAAAAACACATTCTGTGACATTTAACCTTTCTGCACACATGTTATTTCATGTAACATGAAATAAGCAAGTCAAAACATAAGCAATGAGCCATTGCTTAGTGCACATGGTTTCCGCTCCCACGACATGCCAAGGACAGCGTTGCGAATCGACCTTCACTGATGTTTTCACAAGTTAACTCAAAATGCACGAAGAGAGAGTGTCATAGACGGCATCATAAGCTCAAGGCAAGCATGTCGATGCTACCCAACTTTCTCTTGCAGCATACTGTGTAGCACATTATTAAACATAACACATTCCATTCGGAGTTCATAAGCCATGCACGCCCCTGCTCGTCAGGCTCGGGAAACTCAATGCCTGACAATGGAATCAATGTTGCAGAGGCTCCTGTTTTTATTGATGAGGACTTGGCTTTGCAATGCACTGACTTATTCCAAGTACTGTTGCAGTATGCAGCAAAGCTAGCTACACAACCTCCCAAGAGCATTTTGCATTCTGTGACACTCACACTGACATGCTGTCTAGCTTCCAAAGCGATAGTTTCATTGTCATGTCCAGTTAGGTATACCTTGTATAGAACCAAGCACTAGATCAAAATGACCACTAACAAAATAAACTACATGTCCTACTTATTCTCGCTCATGGCTGGGTCATTCCACGCCAAACGTCCCAGCCATTTTGGCGACCATCTCAAATGTATTCGAAAAAAGTCATGCTGATTTGCTGCATTGATAACATTGAATTGCTGGAATATTACAGTGAGAAAAAATATTTTGGTCACGTGGGTGCCTTCCGAATTTCACAGAATGTTGTCTGGGCGTTGTTTGTGAGAAAATTTATTCTAAGAGTGTCGTTTGTTGTTTTTACACCAAATTTGGTTCACATATTAAGAAAAAGCGTTTGTGTAAGGTGTTTGAAGCTGAATATTATTAGTGCTTGTTTTCTGCCATACACGCCTCCAAAAATTTAGCCAAAATGTTCTATGTTTGCATATTTTTCATTGCAATATCACGCCTTGTATGAATATCTGAGCCATGAAAACTTAGTCTACAAAAGGTATATTTTGCGCAAAAAAATATTTTCAGACCCCTGAAGTTTCCAATTTTTAGGCAAAAAGTCACAAATTTCAGAAAATCGTCATTTTTGTCCATATTGTGATGCAATTTGAAACACGTGGTGCTCCAATCAAAAATCAGCTTTATACCTCAATCGAAAGGAAATGAACAGTTATTCTTATGTGGCAAGTTCTATCATTACCAATTTTTGTTTTAAGGAAGAAAATAATTTTTGAAGTTTCCCATTGACGGCTAGC